>JAEQBH010009445.1:0-184931 GCA_016808115.1 Tetrastigma voinierianum | reverse complement strand
GGAAAAGAGGATATAATGGTCATTGTGGAATGTCTTAAATGATAATAAGACAAAAAATGGGATAGTGACCTTCTCCATTGAAAAGGAGAAAAGAAAGCGTCTGCGGAAATCCGAGCCCGAAATGGCTTTTTAGTGAGAGAGAGTCTTCCTTCTCTCCTGAAATACAGATAAATGATCGCGGTCCTTCGGGACAAGAAGAAAAGCTGTTCTACACGAAGTGGCCTACGCGTGGGTACCGGATTTGAGGAGTTTCGACAAACTCAGAGAGGTAGGGGTTTCTCCCTACTTGCGTTTTACTCTTTGTTTAAGAACATTGTAAATGTTTAAGTCGAATGAGGCTGTGAGGGGCCGTTTAATCGGTCCCAAACCTTGGGACTGAATTGATATAATTTTTGGAACACCAAATGGAGCAGTCGTGACTGCCACGGCTGGTTTGGGTTGTTAAATCTTGAAATTTTGTATTAAATCATGTATTGGCTTGGATGAGGCCGAAAATGGCCGTGAAATGCGGGTTCACAAAGTGAGCTTAGATGAATTGATAGTGTGGGCAGTAAACCCTAGAGTTTCTTGTTCATAGGAATAGTGACACGAAAATATATTTTGTGTAGAAAATGTGTTTGTCCGAGGTGATTCAAGTTGGTGCTCGTGTTTGATCATTAGCCCCGAGTAGGCTAATTTTGATGTGACCCGAGAATTTTACATGACATGATTGTGTGAATTGAATGTTTTGTAAATATATGCATGTTTATATATTTACATGTAGATTAAATTTGTATTGGAATTGGCATACGCCTTGCATTCCATATGCAACTGGGAACACCCTAGGACTATAGGAGTGAGGTGCATGAGATGAGTCTAGAAAATGAGTTGGAGGGTTATCTAAAATGTTAATTATCGGAGGGTAGTCCATACTAAAAATATCAATCGTCGGAGACGGCCCAATTGATATACATCGGAGGGTAGTCCACATATAAAATATCAATCGTCGGAAATGGCCCAATTGATATATCTCGGAGGGTAGTCCACTAAATATAACTTCGGAGACAGTCCACTACTTAGATGGTAGACCACAAATATAAACCAAGCCGCTTTGTTTTGAAACTGGATTTTCTCATACATAGTTTTAGGAAGGTGTAGAATTCGGTGAGGACTACGGGATATGTATTGAGCGTTAGACATTCAGTGGATCATCCATTTGCGAATGTGTCTTTATTTGGAGCATTGCATATACACTTAAGTGGAGAGTAGCCGCCCAGGGTGATTCCACTCTTTGAGCATTGCTCCTGCAGCCGAGGAACATATTTTAGTCACGAGGGCGCACGAGACGGCTGAATCTAGAGTGAGTTTAGAAGAGAAAAGCCAGTTGTGGCTTTGAGTTATGATGTATTACATATATTAGAATTCTCTAATTTTAATATATGTGTTGTATAAGAGTAAACATTTGAACTCTTAAATTTGTGGATATAGTTGGTTCATAGTTGGTATGTTTCTATGGGTATTGTTTTACATGGGCCCAAGTGGCGTTTACTCATGTTATTATATTGAGACATGGGGACAGGTTTCATGCAGGTGTTGTATTTGGGTGGAGCTCCCCTTGCAAAGGAGACTCTGCCCGATTTTCTGAAGTGGCGTCGGGTAACCCGACATCCACTTGTATTCCGCGGGTTGATGGGTAGTCAACGGACCCCTGGGTTTGGGCGTCACAGCTTGGTATCAGAGCTTAGGTATACGAATACCTAGGGAGCTCGAGTTTGGGTATCCATCACCACTAGGTGGTTTGATGTAGAGTATAGGTATATGGAAACCTAGAGATTGAGGATTTGGGCTTAGGCCATAGTCGAGTAAGAACATCACCACTAGGTGTGGTTCGATGTCGAGTTTAGGTATGAGATTACCTAGAAAATCACGGGAATAGAACACTGAATGCATGGTGTTTGATGTGTGATTGCGTGTATAACATGAGTTGTATGTTATGTGAATGATGTTTATAACATGGTTTGTGATGTGTTATGATGTTGTGTGCTTAGTACATAGCACATGGATGTGTTAGAAAATGGTGAATTTTCTGATGAGTGGCTTGGACCAAAGAGAAGAAATAAAATAAATTTGAATAATTTATTTGAGTGTTGGATAATGAAATCAAATTTTAATAAATTTGAGGTTGAACACTAGGAGTTAGTGTCATATAAAGGCTTTGAAGTGGATGCATTTCAAGAATTAAATGAAAAAAAAAGTGCAGGTTTTACGAGTGCAAAAGCTGGAAAAAATTAAAGAAAATAAATTTTATATTGTTTGGTTATGAGGAAGAAAATAAATTTAAAGTTTTACAAGTTGTAAAATTGAAGAAAATGGGGCAAAACAAATTTTATAAATTTATTTTGGTATAAAATGAAAAAAAAATTAAATTAGTGCGATTTGAGTTTGGGCTCTTTGCCTAGTGTATTTGCAAAAGAAAGTTGTATTTGCAATACTTATATTGTATTGCAACCTTAGGTGTATAGTGGATGGATTGTATTGCAAGTTGAGTGGGTGTTGAAAATTGTCTTGCAATACAATTTTTGTATTGCGGGAGAAGAGAGCACGAGAATTGGAAGTTGTATTGCAATGTAGCAGATTGTATTGCAAGGGTGTGTAGTTGGTTGGGAAGAAAAATTGTATTGCAATACACAAACTGTATTGTGACTGAGGCTTGAGTAGGCTAGGATTGTATTGCAGGATTTGTATTGCAAGAGACTTGGCTGCAGGAAAATTATGTCATATCTGAAATTGTATTGTAATGGCCAGAGGAGAGCGTGGGTTCTTTGGACTGTGTCGCAACACAGGGCCGCGACACGGCCAGCCAGGCCACGACAGCTGGCAGCGGGCGCACGGCCTTCCTTGAGGGCGCCTTGGTGGGCGAGCCTTGGGGTGCCTGGTGACTCGCGGGCCTGGCCTTGGTATGTGAGCCTGTGGCCAGTAGCGAACCTGAGGCGGCAGGCGGAGTGCGGCGGGCTCGGCTGGCGAGGGCGCGGCGGCGCGAGCGGGCGCAAAGCGCTGACGGGGGCCTGGCGAGGGCGCGCCGGTAGCCTTGGTGAGCATCTTTGTTGACGGCGTTTGTGCACTCGGTGCACTCGGCTTGTTTTGGCACGGGTTTGGCTTCAGTCTGACTCTGGTCGATTTTGGACATGTTTCGTGAACCCGGTTCATGAACACTGTTCATCACAAAATTTTTTAGAAAATATTTTTATTAAATTAAGCTAATCAAATAAAAATTAGGCAAATTTTTGAAATAAATTTTCAAAAATAAAAATTTTGTTAGCTTGATATTTTAAATGCAAAAAAAAATGAATGCCTTGCATTACACAGTAAATGCCGGGACAATGTAATACACTAGCTTATGTGTATGATTAGTGTCTGAAGTACGTGTTGATGCCTTAGAATGCATGTTGAGATTTAGCGCCATGTTGATTGTGTGATGAACAGTAGAGGGCGAGGCGTAGAGGGCGTCCACGGGAGCCTTTGGTCGAGCACCACGGAGCATTTTGACCGGCCGCCCGTATTTGATCAGCGGGCCTTTCTTTGAAATTGTAGGTGTTAGGCTGCTATCGCCACGAGCTTTAGCATAAACGAGGCTGAATTAGGGAGGTCTAGTAACCTCAAAGGTTTAGAGGCGCATCATCCTCAGGCGTTTCACGCAGGGAAGGAAGCAGGTAGTTGCGGAGACCATTGGTTTATGCAAATCGAGAACATATTGGAGGCTATGGAGATCACCTCCGATACGACCAGGATCGGGGTTAATTTGCATTCCGCCAGAGGCAAGGCCCGGGTATGTGGAGATAGGCTGGGACTATAGAGCTTAGGAGAGGTTATGACATGGGCGAGTTTAGGAGTGTTCATGGGTAAGTACTCGGTGCGGGGCATGCAGCTCGGGGTTCCTAGAATTTGAAGCGAGGGGCGTGGCTTGTGATGGACTATGTGGCTAGATTCACAGTGTTAGCCCGATTTACTAATGATTACGTGGCCACAGATATGGCCAAAGTTAGGAGATTTGAGAATGGGCTGAAGTTGTCCATTCGGGCCAGGATTGTAGGACTTAGCTCACGGGATGCCAGACTCCATGGTTGGGACAACCACGACCGTAGAGAGAGAGTTGGGAGAGCCAGAGTTTGAGACTTTAGAGGAGCCTTTGTATGTGAAGTTCTCCTAGAGATTAGGGCGAGAATAAGGGATGATATGTCGAGGTTCTTGTTTGGAGATCTCGGGGACTCTACTCACGGTGGACACGGGGATCATGGACATGTCGAGTTCGATGTCATCCCTAGGGATGGATTGGTGGCGACTTATGGGGTCGTTGATTATCGATTGTGGCGTAGGAAGTCGCTATGCGAAGGGCGATACTCATGTGGTATTTCGAGGGACAAGCATGACGATTTACCAGACGATGAGTCAGGTCTCAGGGCGGAGTTAGCGGGTTGCAAACTGCACCTGAAAGGGACGAGGGGAGAACCCCGGGACCAAGATCTACCTCAGTAGTGTGCAGAGTATGTGGATGTTTTCCGGATGAGCTGCAGTTTGCCTCCTGAAGGGTAGTAGAATTCGGTATTGTGTTACACCCTGGTGCTTCACCCATCTCTATGACTCCACATAGGATGGCGCAGGTTGGATTGCGGGAACTCGAGTCCGATACATGAGCTCTTTGAACAAGGGGTTCATAAGGCCAGGAGACACTTCACTGCATGGGGCGCTCTGGGTTACATTTGCAAGAAAGAACCAGACCTTATTTGTGCATTGAATCTGACAGTTGAATCGGAGTTACGATCAAGAATCGGTACCCATTGCCCGAGGATTAGATTTGTTTGTCCGGTTGAGAGGAGCGGAGTGCTCCAGAGATAGACCTTACATGGTTACCATAAATTTCTAAGGGTTAGGAGACGAGATATCCCTAAGACAACGTTTAGGGCGTGTTATGGGCGATTATGAGTTTCTGTTGATGCCCTTCGGATTAACGAATGCGCCCGGCCCAACATTCATGGATCTCATGCATAGGATATTCGACCCTATTTGGATCGGTTGTCGTAGTCGCCGTGGATGACATATTGATCTACTCGATCAGGTAGGGCATGAAGTATCCTTTGAAGACTGTGTTATAGTTGTTGAGGGCCATCGGCTACTCATGAGATTCGTAAGTCTGAGTTACGGCTTACTAAGGTGAGGTTTTAGGACACGTGGTGAGCATGCGGGAGTGTCGACCCGGAGAAGGTCGGCGATGATGAGTTAGGAGAGTCAGTGGAGGTCTTCGAGATACGTAGTTTCTTGGGATTGGTGGGTGTCTGGGAGATTCATTGATGATTTCTCCAAGATAAGCGGCTTTTCTTATTCAGGTGACCCGGAAGGAGTGCGAGTTTGGAGTGGAATGATCGATGCGAGGCATTCAGGGAGTTGAAGAAGGAGACTTACTTCAGCTCCCATCTTGATAGTCGGACGGGACGAGAGTACCAGTGTATTGGCGATGCCACCGAGAGCGGGATTGGGATGTGTTTGATCTGATCCGAAAGGGTAGTAACATGAATCTACCAAATGGGTTGAAGAATCAGTGAAATTACCCCTGACATGGAGTTGGCGGCGTAGTCTTAGCGCTGAAGATTTGGCGCCACTACTTGCTATGAGCGAGGAGTTCGGTGTACTCAGACCATAAATGTAATGTCCCGATCCCGAGATAGGTGTACAGTACATTTAATTGTGAGGCATACCGAGCACCCCGAGTGTCACAACTAATGGTATTTTCAGGAAGATTATGAAATCATAATTTATGGAACCCGGAATTGAGGTACTAGTGCCAGGGTAAAGTGGTAAATTCAACGAAAAAAAAGGGATATAAAGGGCATAATAAGCCAAAATGAAAATAAAATAAGTTGATTTGCAATATCAAAGTGTTTGAAGACTAAATTGTAATTGCCATAGATATGAAAGTAAAAATCAAAGTAAGAGTAGGCCATAATAGTAAAAACAAAAGTTAAAGTGCAATATTAAAGTGCTTGGGGACTTAATGGTAATTAAGGCAAAGTTAATATTATAGAAGAGAGAAGACAAACAAAATTTCATATTTTGGTCTCAAAATTTGCTAAGGCAAACCCGTAGGAGAAGGAGAAGAGAGCAAAGAAGGAGAAGAGGAGGAGGAAGAGGGAGAAAAACCAAACCAAGGTACGTTATCATTTTGTAATCATAAGTATTTGGATTTCCTAAGGTTTGGTATGGAGATTAGTGCTCCTTTGGTCTAGGGTTTTGTGGAGAAATCACATTAACACTAAGAATTCTTGAGGTTATGAGGTAAAACCAAATTGGTGTAAATTAAACATGGAATCATCATAATTTTATGGTTTGTAGGAATTAGTAGACCTTAGGTTGAATTCTTGGATTTCACCTAGGGTTGGTTTTGTGAATTTCAAATCACCAATTCAAGTGTTGTGGAGTTGTTTTGAGTTAAGATTTCATGTGGTTTGGTATTATGGAATAGTTGTAAGGAGAATGTTGGGTTTTAAAAGAGAATCTGCATCCAAATTTTTGCAAAACCCCTGTTTTTCTATTTTAATATAGATTAAGTTATAATTATCCAAATTAATTCTAATTGGTAAGAACCATAAGAGATGAGGATACAAATTTATAGAAGGGAACAAGACCAAATTGTAGCTCTAAAGGCTCCCAAATACGGACTTAAAAGGTGAGCTCATGTAGCTCAGTAGTTATGCTCTGTTTGGAGTATGGTTATGATGTTTTGGCCATAAGTGGGTTTCACTTATCAAATTGAGTGATTCAAATTCTGGGTAAAATAGACTTCCAGGGGAAAAGGTTAGCGTAAGGAAGTGTATGCAAATTGTAACTCCAAAGTGCCCAGAAAATTTGTCGAGTATAGCGCTAATAATGCGGGATGCATTTCTCCCCAAATTAAAGTCATCTAGATATAAAATACAATAACTTGAGTTTTAGAATTTGATCCAAATTGGGTGATTCTAATTGGAGAATAAACCTTATAACCATAGCTTCAGGTAGTGAAGAAAAATTTCCAATTTATGGAGTTAAGACCCCAGAAATCAAGGATAACGATGGGTGATTCGGTGAGTTAACCAAATTTGGCATAAAAAAACATGTGTAGCATGTTATGTGGTTGAGGACCTTAGAGGAGAAATTTTAAATTGAAAGAATTTAAATAGATATCGTGGATATATAAATGACTGATTTGGAGAAGTTTGCAATTTTTGAAGACCGTTTAGAGCAATTTTGGGTCATAAAGTCTATAGGTATTGTTGGAAAAAAGTTGCCAAAATGAGTGGTTTTTTTGTTAGGGTTTTTTGATACTCAAGGGTAAATTGTTAATTTGGTTATATGAATGTTGTATGACCTAAAGTGACTTGTGTGCGTCCGTTAAGTTTTTGCAGTATCTGTGACGATTAATACGTTGTCGTATTCTTTGAGTGTGTATGTTGGATTAAATGGAAGTTATAGTTAATGTGTGGTGGGTTTTTCTTAAAGGTGAAAAGGACTATCGGACGGAAAGCAGGAATTTGGCGGGAAGCGGGATTGAGCGGGGTGGGCGTGGAGTGTAAAAATGATATTTTGACAGGTGGGTTTAAAAATGAATGGTTTTTAATGTTAAACTGAAAATTTTAATGGAAATGTTTATATAAATGTTAAGGCATATGGAAATGTTTTATCTTGCATCAATATATATATATATATATATTTATGTAAATTAACTATAATAATATGCATGTGTTAAGGCACATTATGGAAGTTTAAAATGCGTAAAGAATGCATAAATGTATAAATAATAAGTACAAAGTGTTGTAAATGGATTTAGAAATGTATTTTGAGTTTCTTACGATTAGCACTAACCCTATATGACTATTATAGACGATATTAAATGGGGGTACTTTAGCGTGTAAGGATTTAGAATTGATTTTGGAATTGCTGGCAGGGAAGGAAATATGTGTGGGTAATAATATCCTTGCGTGATAGGAAGTGGTATGAATTTGGAACCCTATCAAGCGTGAGTTTCTCACTTCGACGTAGTGGTTATGATTGGAATAGGCCATCTCACCGTCGATGCAGGAAGCCCATTACGGTGTGTTTATCCTGAGTTCCATGAGAAAGTAAAGGGAAGTTTAAAACAGTGTTTTCCGGACAACATAAGTGACTATTACTTTGATATATCGCCAAAATGTTATCTTAATGAAAATGTACCTCCTTTGGGCTCCTTTAGCTCATTTTTCTTGTTTATGTTTTCAAAAACATTTTGGGACAGAGGCAGGTATCCAGGTAGAGCATCCCCATGCCGCAGTGGTCGAGCCGCTGAGGAGGCCGACGCATGTGACTACATTGTATATATATTTTGCATATTATATGTTGAATATTTTGTCATGTATATGTATATATGTATATATTTTTGAAAAGAAACTCGTGAGCTTTGATCCTCGGTGGACGAAGTGCGTAGGCGGTCGACTTTAAGTCGATAAGCCCGATCCTTTTATAAAGCGTGAATGAAATTGAAGAGTTTTTAATGTTTGATGATTGAAGTAAATAAATGTATATGTGTATATATTTTGCTTGATTGAGTTGTGTGCTTAATTGGGTTGTGGAAGTCCTAAAATGGAAGTTGAGGAATTGAAAGATTAAAGTGTTTAAATGTTTTCCACAGGTTTTTTGTAAATTTGGGAAAGTCAGGCAAACGAGGAAACTCGGCCGATTTTAAAAATATAAGTGTTTGAAAAAAAAAAACAAAATTTACCACTTCACTTCCGCATTATTTTCTAAAAAGATATGTTAAGGATTGTAAGGGGTTAAACTCCATGGATTTGTTGGTATTTTGAGGAAAAGTTTCTATATTCGTTTGGAGTCTTAGAGGTCCCCTGGGTTCATGAGGTTGTCCAGGGTGAGAATCCTTCAACGTGAGCCATAGAGCAAGGTTTTGAAAATGTTATAAAGATTTGAAAATTTTATTTTCATATGATTGTTTTAATGTTTTATTTTAAAATTGCATAAATTATTTATGTGATTTAAATCAAATATAGATTACATGACATATTAAATTTTGGAACTCATGAGAAAATGTCGTCGAGTGAGCTCACCGAGGCTCACGAGGCATTAGTACACACCCAGGAACATGTTGATGAGTGCAAGTGTGTTCCTCCACCTGATATAGTAGACCACTATGCCAGAGCCACTATGGTGAGCCGCACGCCTCCCCGGGTAGTGGGAGGGTGAGGATACCTTTAGAGCAAATGAAGCTAGCTTTTAGCCTTTGCATTATGGCGATACAGGAAGCGAGTGGCTTCTGGGGGCTGAAAATTTAGAGGCCGGAACTATGAGTGGATTAGGAGACAGAAAAGGCTTTGTGCGGTTCAAGGAAATGGCGAGTCTACCCGGGTGATACGGTGTACAAATGAGCAGATGGTCACTTTTACTGCTTTTCTCCTACGAGACAGAGCGTTAGAGTGGTGGAGCGATTCGGAGGAGGTGCCGGAGAGTGTCACAGGCACAATTCAGGAAAGGCTACGAGATAAGTTTGTTTCATCCAGTTACAGAGATGCGAAGGCTGAGGAGTTCCTTAGGCTGGAGCAGGGGATACTCGTGACGGATTATGTTGGATTTTACGAGGCTCGTCGGACATGTTCCATTTATCAAGGATGATTAAGTTTCGAAGACCAAGAGGTTCTTTGTGGAACGAATCCCGGCGATTAGGACCATAGTAGGCGTCGGCGGCCCACACCGCGGTGCGGCCGGGGTAGTAGAGCCGCGGTGGGTTGAGGAGCATGGGGTTGGGAAATGCCAGGCTGCCTTGATCCGGGGGCGAAGCGGAGTGGGTCGGCGTGGGTTCGGGGAGGTTCGATGGCGGTTCAAGAGGAGGAAAGACGGTGGGCCGGTGGCGACGAGGCCCGGTCGAGGCGGGGCATAGTCGCGAGGTTCCGGTGGGAGCCACGAACGGAGTAGCTCAGGTCCAAAGCGGAAATTATTGCCGGTGGGAAGAACCATTATGGTGAGTGCGGATTGGGCATGACGGGTTGCTTTAGGTGCGGACAGCAGGGACGCCGCCGCATAGAGTGCCTGAGATAGTTTACGCGATGGATCGGAGTGGGTGAGACGGGACAAAGGCGGAGTTCGATTCGTAGAGTCGAGGTAGAGTCGAGGAGAGGGGGCTCCTAGAGCGGAGAGCCCCACTATTTACTAGACGGAGGACCAGCGGAGGTAGAGAGTCGGCCATCCGGAGGACGAGATGGGGCAGGCCTCGGACATAGGCTAGGGTGTTTGCAGTCACCCGGTGGGAGCTGGATGTAGCGCCGGAGGTCACTTGTGAGTATTATCCAAGTTTTTTTTTTTTTGATATTTGATGCTTATGTCTTGATAGATCCGGGGTGCTACTCACTCATTCATTTATTTCTGCGAAATTTATTACCTGATGAGATAGAATCTTATTATAGATTGTAGTATGGTAGTCTCCCTTCCTACAGGAGATTCACTTATAGCAGATAGAGTATACATGGGTTGTAGAGTGATTATTGAGGGCCATGAGTTGAGACCAGTTGAATCGTGTTGGACATCCGGGACCCCGTGTGATATTAGGGATGGGCGGTTGTCCTGAGCATCACCGCCACCGTGGATTGTAGGGAAAGAAGTTAGGTACGTAGGTAGGAGACCCGGGGTGCACGTGAGGTAAAGAGATGTTGTCCTCTAGTATGATGTACGTATTAATGATGGGTTTGGGAAGATGCTCCGAAAGTCATATCGAGTATCAGCCTATGTAGTTTGAGGTGAGAGAGGATGATGTGGGGGGCGGGAAGACATTCCGTGTGGGAGAATTTCGGATAATGTTTTCGGACCGTCTTCAAGGTACCCAGGGCCAGAGAGATTGATTTTGAATCGGGGTTGCCACTGGGACGAAGCCAGATTCCGAGGCGCCCTACGGGGCGGCCTCTAGGGGTGAAAGAACTTAAGGTGCGAGATGGAAAGCTAATTAACAGGGTTCGTCGAGCCAAACGCGTCTCCTTGAGAGCAGGTTTTATTTATTGAAGAAAAGGACGGAAGCATGCGATTATGTAGTGATTTGAGAGAGTTGAATAAGGTAACAATGCGTGTCGGTATCTGCCAGAAGTTATTGATCTCTTTGATCGATTTGAGGGGAGCTAGGTATTCTCGAGATTGATTTGAGGTGAGGCTATCATCGAGTTGAGAGTTCATGATAGAGATGTTTCAAAATGACAGTCGAGCTCACTTGATGCGGGCATTTGAGTTTCTGATCAGTACCATTTGGACTTCTGAATGCACCCGGCCGCTTTTATGGATCTCATGAATAGGATTTTGAGGCCTTACTTGATCATTTTGTTATCGTGTTTATTGGCGATATGCGATCTATTCGAGCGTGGAGAAAGAACATGCGAACCGCAGGGATAGTTACGCAAACATTGCTTGGGAACATAGTTATATGCCAAACTCGAGTAAGTGTCAGGTTTGGGCTCGATGGTGTGTTGCCTTTTTGGACATGGTTTTGCGAGGGTCTCGGTGGATCGTGCGGAAGATTCGAAACTATATTGAATTGGAGCCTCCTACGAGTGTTGCCAGAGATAAGGAGTTTTACAGGTTTAATGGGGTATTACCGTAAAAGTTCGTTGAGAGAGTTTTTTCGAAGATGGCCGTACCTTTGACTAGATTGACAAGGAAGGAGGGCAGTTTTATGGTCGAGAGAGTTGTGTGAGTTTCGATGGGCCCAGATGGGAGATTGACCTCGGCTCCGAGTGCCCGCTGTGGGGTGGGTGGCTGCGGTGTGTTGTGATGCCTTTAGCGAGGGAGAGAGGAGCCTAGGTGTGTGTTAATGCGGAGTGACAAGGTGATTGCATATGCTTCTAGGCAGTGAAGCGCAGGCAGGAATTATCTTACACACGACCTTGAGAGCTAAGCGGCCGCAAAGTATTTGCCTTACGGATATGGGCATTACTTATATGGTACCTGTAGGATTTTACGGATCATAGGCTTGCGTCTCTGTTTCACGCATAAGGAAGCTGAACATGAGACGGAGGAGATGGATTGAATTGATCAAGGATTATGAATGTACCCATTGAATATATCATCACAGAGGCAGCGTGGTAGAAGATGCTCTTAGTAAAGACCCATGAGTTCCTTATCGCACTTGAGGTGGTGCATCTTCCTCGACTCATAGAATTGAGGTCTTGGGTGTGGGACTAGGCCCAGCGATTCGAGTCTTATTAGCCACATTTCTTGTACGTTATGTGATGAGCCGAGGATTAGAGGCTTGATTCCGGGATCCACGGATAGTGAGGTGAGAGGTGAAGTAAGAATTACGGGCAATGAGGGGGTTTGTCATTGAGAGGATGGTGCAGTGGTCATGGGACAAAGATTGTGTGTACCAGATGTAGGTGATGTGAGGAGAGAGATTATGGAGAGAGCGTTCATAACATATATACATCCAAGGAAGCACAAAGATATATCATACCCTAAGGAACACTATTGGTGGAAGGGTATGAGGGATATTAGAGTTCGGTCTCGGATGTCTCATCCGGTGGCTTGAACATGGAAACTCAGGTTATTGGTCTTTCCAGTCCCTCGAGTGGAAATGGGAGAGAATCACTATAGATTTTGTGGTAGGACTTCCATGTTCTTAGGAGTGGCCATGATACGATATGGGTGATTGTAGACCGGTGACGAATCTGACCATTTCACACACCTATCAGGAATAGTGATTCATTGGAATAGTGATAACCATGTTCGTGTGTTTTCATCTCTTGGGCACAAAATTTTTCGGCCTACAATTTGAGCCTCTTACATCCACACAGAAATTTCGGATATCTCCTCGGGTCTCTTACACCCTCACAGAAATTCGGGATGGCTCCTCGGGTCCACCACCCTCTGGAAGTGAGATAGCTCCCCGTGGTCTCTTACACCCACAAGTCGGGATCGCTCTCCGGGTCTCTTACACCATACAGTGCAGGGATCGCTCCCAGGGTCTCTTACCACAGAAATTCTGGGATCGCTCACAGGGTCTCTTACCTGTTGGGATCTCAGAATTATACTTACCCATAGGGAAGTCGAGGATCTCTCACTGGGTCTCTTATACTCACGAAATTCGAGGATCTCTCCCGGGTCTCACCACCCACGAAATTTGGGATCGCTCCCGAGTTACTCTTACACCCATCTGAAATTTAGGATCTCTCACGGGTTTCTTACACCAGTCGGGATATAAACTCCCAGTCTCTTACCTGCGAAATTGGGGATCTCTCCGGGTCTCTTACACCTGAAGTCGGTCACGGCTCTGGATTATACATATGGATATTTTAGGATGGCTGGTCTCCTTCACCTAAAGTCGGATTTCTGCATGGTCAAGGGCCCCGCTCTTGCTTTTTGTTACACCTTGTGCCTCTTGTTTCTTTGTTTGAACTGAGATGCTTCATTGGGCGTAGTCCCAAGCGCTCAACCCACACTCTCACCAAGAGTGGTGGAATATTACTTCTTGTCGCACTCACACACGACTCGTGCGATGTTACCATGCACATAGGCATAAATAATGCATGTCGTGGCACTGATCAGGTCTGCATGAGCCCGGAGATCTTGAGTCTCCTGGCTCATAATCCGACTCGTCGGTCCAACTCTCTCCCTACTCCCTAGTAGAGAATATCCACATCTGGCTTCTCTAAAAGGTCTCAACCCTAAGCCCAAATCCGTCTACAGATGCTTGATGAATCAATATGATGCATCCAGGTTACTTCTCTAGTCAGCAAGTGCGAGAGTAGAAGCGTGTCTCACTACATATCAGGCGCATGCAGGCAGCTCAGTCTACATGCCATGAGATCTCTGCCTCCTAGGACAAATCTGCCTCCTTATGCCTGAAATTTGGCTGTGAAATAACATATAGTGCCTTACTGCTGACTAGAGTATATCCTATGAGTCTTGTGCACAGCCTGGGCCCACTGCGGCCTGCGGCCACTGTGCTAGAAGGTGCTTGCATAACACCTGGCTAGGCTGGTTCCTCGACCCGCACTAGGGTGTGGAGGAATGGCGTATACTCTCTTGTTCTCTGACTAGCTGGGTTTACCCCATTTATCCAGAGTCTGGATCCCTTGTCTTTGAGACGATCAGTCTCACATGCCAGTGTCGGTGAAGTAACATATCACCTTGCGACTAGGTGCCCAATCAGGCCACACAGTCACGAAGGCTTCGTGTGAAGCAGTCCTTACGCCTCTTCTCGAACTAGAAGAAGGCCGATCCGCCCTCTTGCTACCAACACTGCATCCAGGAATTATACGAGAATCTCGATCTCTCTCTCTCTATGGTCAGGGCCGTCCCAACCATGGAATCCATATCCTGTAGACGTAATCCTACAATCCTGGCACGAATGGACAACTTCAGTCCATTCTCGAATCTCCTAACCTTGGCCGTCATTGTGCGTAGTCATCGTGAATGCGGCAGGCTTCTGCAGATCTAGCCATTAGTCCATCGTTGTCATGCTCCTGCCTGCGATACTGAACTCACGAGGCCTTGGCATGCTTCGCTGTCTCTAGAAAATATTTGCCCATAAACAGCTCCTGGAACTCTGCCCATGTCAAAGCCTCTAAGTCTCTAGAAGCCCTCGCCCATCTCCACCTTAAGGCCTGTTCTAGTGGAATGCATTGTTTGATCGGGTCGCATCGGAGGTGATCTCCATAGCCTCCAATATGTTCTCTATGCCGCAAACCAATGGCTGCCACCAAACCGGGTCTCCCTCCCCTGTGAATGTCGAGAAGGGTGGTGCCGCTCTAAATCTCACAGGTTATAGAACCTCCCACGACTACTGCTATGCCGCTGGCGGTGCCGGCCCGGCTGCGTGCCTGCGCCTCAACAAGGCACATTGAGTAAATCTGGAGCGTTCCGGTCAAATGTCGGTGGTGCGACCCGCCGGAAATGGAGCGACCTTGGTGTCCTCGCCCTCTACTAATATCTACATGTTCCAATGGCAACATTAAATTTCATTTTAGTCTAACTAGCAATGAACATGCAATTACTAATAGACCTGACAACCATGAATTGACCCGTTCATTTCTCAAGCGGTGCTAATTGCCAACCACTCAATTCATTTATTTCAAAACTTTCATGTTCATTTCACTATCCCAATCCTAAGGTTATAGTTCCTAACAGTATTCACCTCTTTCCTATACGCATTAGACCATGCACATATAATTTCCTATGCAACAACAGTACTAATCAAATTTCCCATATCATCGAGTCGGTGTATAATAATAAGATCCTGTGATTTGAAACACAAAATTCGCAATCAAAAACATACAACATTTATGACTTATCTCCAAGGTGTAAATACATCCACGAGACACACTATTCACACACGAAATTTTTTTTTTTCACATACTATGTAATTGCAGTAATAAATATTCCATATATTAAATCATACACAAGAAAATTTTTAAAATTTTTGTACTTTTTTTACACGTGACAGGTGTTCATGACGATTACCATGAGCGGTATCCAAGCGATGACACGAACGATTGTCGGTCGCAACGCGATCCAGTCACGGTGACCTCACAATGGCCAGCACAATTAGCGACACCAAGAGATGTCGCGACATCGTTTCCTCCCCAAGCTAAACAAGCCGAATTGCGACCTCGAATGATGTCGACCCCGGGAACTCAGGCGGTCGGCGTCAATCCCATCGCGATCTCTGACGACCAAGCCTATGTCAGCGACGTAAGTTCATGTCGCGACCTCCAATTCCCCAGCCCGAGCGGTCGCGACATCGGTTCCATGTCGAGCCTCCACGGAGACTAACCTATGTTGCGACATCGATTTCATGTCGCGACCTCATTCACGCTTACGTTAGGATTTCGGTGCGGCGTGAATTCCGTATTGCGACCTCCACAAGCATCGCCCGTATGCATGACATCAAATTCATGTCGTGACATCAAATCAAATCAGCCCTATTTCTGTTACGTCGCGACGCCCTTTTTCCATGTCACGACCTCAATTGCTGCCACCCATGTCGCGACATCAATTTCATCGCAGCGGCGGATTTTACACCTTGACCAAGGACCGGTCGCGACTTCTTCTGGTCGCGACCTCTGCCCGAACTGGTGCCTGTTCAATCACTACCCCAGAAGTAAGGTCATAGCATACTTATTTGGGGTAGCGAGTAGCCATTCCAGCTTCTGCTTTGCAAAAAAAAAAAAAAAAAAAATTTCAATTCCTACAGTAGCCTTTCTTCCTTGCTACTCCTAAAGATGCAGTAGCTTGAACACTGCTCTTTACCCACTTCAAAATTTCTAGAGTTTAATTCCAAACTCTTTTTCCTTGTGCCAAAAACTGGAATAATTTTCCAGAATTCCACAAAACCCAATCTGCTGTCATTCAAAAACTGGAGCACTGTCCAGAAATTTTTTTTTTATTTCTTGTTTATTTCTGGATTGTTCTGCCCAAAAATTTTCTCGAACACTTAAGGTTATCTTTTCTCGACCCTAGTGTTCAACATTCTCCCTATGCTATTCACCAAGCATACAAATCCACACAATTCATACAACAACATGTTATACACCATCACACATCACGTTTAATTCACCAAAATGCACAATGATGTATGATCTATCCCATGCCCATCAAGTCCTAGGTATATCGTATACCTAACTCTACACCAGAACTCCCAGTAATCGTTACCTTTGCTCACGATACCATCTTGTGGCCCCAAAACCAGGGTGTCCGTTGACTACCCGTCAACCCGCGGAAATCCACATGTCTCATGTCATGAGACCGTACATGTGTAAAAATGGCCGCGGGCTACACATAAAAAAATGTATATTTTATACGAAAATGATTTAATTACAATTTATACAAAAATGGGTCTCGTGCCCATAATTTCTACAAAATACAAGATAAGGCCAGTTTGGCCATTTCTTCGCTTCTAAGGCGAATACGTCCGAATTCCACGAGTCGCGTCTTCGGTGCACAGAAAAATATTTCCTGACGGGAGTGAGCAAAGAAGCCCGGTAGTGGAATTTCCCTATGATTACTCCCACCTAAGTGCAATGCAATGGCACCCAAACATTCAACACATGCTAATATATCACTCATGCATATATTAACAAAATTAATTCCATAAATCGTATTCATTTTACCATGATAACATAACATTAGCTCACATGGGGTACAGGCACAATCAGATAATTAAATATTGGAGCGACCCACAAAAACACAATCGGCATATTTATTCACTCTCATGTAATAACACAGCATCACACAAATAAATGTGATCCGTGGGTATCCAAAACACACCCAAGGGATTTATTCACTCGGTCAAATATTTTGGAGCCGAAATCACGACATCCAGGCCTCAGCAAATCCCATCCATTACATGGCCACCAAGCAAAAAAGTAAACAGTAGGAGAAAAACCCCTACCTTTTTGGAGTTTGTCTAAACTCCCCAAATACGTCATAATCTTAGTCCTTGCCGTGGGGAGCAACTTTGCTCCCTTCATAGCCCGGAAGCCCAGGCCCAATGAGTCCGATCGTCGGGAATTTTAGAGAGAATGTAGAGCTTCTCTCTAAAAATCCCACATTTTCCCCTCTCTCTTTCCGTTTGTAGCTATACTTTTCCTATCTCTTTTCTCTCCCATTAATTTAGTGGTGGGACGAGACAAGTCCTCTCAATGCCACATGTCAAATTCCTATTGGTTGAGAGGATTATATCCTCTTATCCAACCACTTGAGATTTCTTCTAATGGCATGATGTATGTGTGTGTCCCATGTTCCCACTTGAGGAACCGATGTTTGACTCTCCGGTAGAGCGACATTAGCTCTTGAGAAATTTTGCGTGCGCCAGTGTCCCTGTCATCTCGGTCATCGAAAAGCGTAGAGTCAGGCGTCGGGGTCGTGAGAGTCGACGTGGTAGGCCCCAAAATTTACATGAAACGATTCAACGGTTAAAATCTGATTTTGTCATCGAGATGAAAAATTCGGATTTTCACGAAGTGCAATTTTATCATTCTTGGAAATCTCTGGTTTTCGGGGTCTCATTTTACATGTAAGACCCGAAGTTAATTTATGAAAAATGGCAAAATCGTAATTCGGTTGCAGAATTGTAATTTCGATTAAAAATTCAAAATTTATTCTCTGGATCTCGGATGGCGTCGGTTTGTAGTTCGAATCGTCTCTGAAATCTATGCAATAAATTAGAATTCGGAACGATCGGAGATGCTGCGTTCGGGCATCGCGTTCCGGAAGTCTTTATCAAACGATTTCGATGTGACAAAGTCACATATAACACGTATTGCCATAAGTGGCATGAGTAGAAAAGCGATGAAAATGGATGAATTAGAGGTAGTGCCGAATGACAAAACTAGGAAAATAAGGGACAAAATGGTCATTTTTTAGTTTGTTTAAGTGACACAAAAGACAAAACATGAATAGTGTTTGTCTTCTTCAAAAACCAAAGCCAAAAAAGGGGAAAAACCAGAGAGAGCAGCAGCAGTGGGGTTTTTGGGTTTTTTTAGAGAGAGAGACTTCTCTCTAGAATGTCGGGACGTCAGGCCATGGCGATCTTCAAGACAAGAAGGAAAGCTGCTCTACGCGGAGAGGGCTTCGCGTGGGTACCGGATTTAGGGAGTTTCCTCAAACTCCTTGAGGTAGGGGTTTCTCCCTACTTGGGTTTTATTCATTCTTTAAGTACTTTGTCGATGTTTGAGTTGAATGAGGCGTGAAATTCGTTTGATCGGTCCCCAGGCTTTGGGACGGGCCAGGTAAAATTTTGGAACACCAAATGGAGGCGTAGTGTTGCCACGGCTGATTTGGAGTTGTTAAATCTTGAAATTTTGTATTAGATCATGTATTGGTTTGGATGAGGTCGGGAATGGCCAAGTGAATTAAAATTCACTAAGTGAGCAGGTGATTTATGTTTGGGAATAAGTAATCAAAGGGTTTCCACAATTCGAAACAATGTTCTCAAAATATATTTTTGTGCGAAAATGTGTTTGATCGGGAGTGATTCAAGTTGGATTGCTCGTGTTTGATCGATAGCCTAAGTGAGCTAATTTGGATGTATAAATGAGAATTTACATGACATGATTGTGTAGATTGAATGTTTTGTAAATATATGCATGTTTATATATTTACATGTGAATTAGGCGTATTGGAATTGGCATACATGCATTCCATATGCCTTGGACCATAGGACTATAGGAGTGAGTGCGTGAGATGGTCCCAGAAAATAGTTCGGAGGTTGTCTAAAATGTTAATTATCGGAGGGTAATCCAAGCTAAAAATATCAATCGTCGGAGGCGGCCCAAATTGATATACGCCGGAGAATAGTCCACAAATAATATCAATCGTCGGAGATGGCCTAATTGATATACATCGGAGGGTTGTCCTGGCAAACAAAATAATAATTCTCATACGAAGAGCACGGCGAGTGTGAGGGAGTCGGTGAGGACTCGGGTACGAGATGATGAGTTAGACATTCAAGTAGGATCATGCATTTGCTTGAATGTGTGTTTATTTTGGAACATTGCACTGCACTTAGGTAGAGAGTAGCCCACTTAGGGCGATTCCACTGCGAAGTTGGCTCTTGTCGTGGGATGTTATTTTATAGGTGGGAGGCGTGCGGGGGCCCATTTCGCCTAGGGCGGGGTTATTGAAGAAAGCCGGGTTGTGGCTTTGATGATTTTATGCATGTATTAGAATTCTCTAATTTTGATATATGTGTTGTATAAAATAAATTATTAACTCTTAAAACTATTGGACATAGTTGGTATGTTTCTGGATATTGTTATGATCATGTTGCTTGGGCCCAAGTAATTAGTTTTACTCATGTGATGATATGTTGAATTTTGTTTAGGACAAGTTTATGCAGTGTTATATTTGGGTAGAGCTCACAGTGCAAAGGAGACTCACGCGTTACCGTGAAAATGTCGGGTCACCGACATTCACGGCTCTGTCATTGGTGGACGGATAGTCAGGGTCCGGGTTTTGGGGTGTCACAGCTTGGTATCAGAGCTTAGGTATACGAATACCTAGGGAGCTCGGGTTTGGGTATCCATCACCACTAGGTGGTTTGATGTGGAGTATAGGTATATGGAAACCTAGAGATTTAGGATTTGGGCTTAGGACATAGTCGAGTTAGAACATCGCCACTAGGTGTGGTTCGATGTTGAGTTTAGGTATGAGATTACCTAGGAAAATCAGGACAAAAACTAGGACACTTTGCATGCATGTGTTGGTGTTTTGTGTGATTGGATTTTTGTGAAATGTGCTTGCATCTTAGTTATGCATAACATGGTGTTAGGTGTTATGTGATTGAAGTATATGATTGATATGCTTGATTAATAACATAGGATGAAGTGTGGAAAATTACCCAAGGAGTTTTTTACGGTGTTGACGAAACTAGAACAAAGAGAAAGAAATAAAATAGAGTGGAATAAATTTGTTGGTTTATTCAAAAATAAATATATAAATAAATAAATAAATATTAAGAATTGTAGAGAGAAATTTTTCTGAGTGTAAAGTGGAAAAATAAAATAAAGAAAATAAATTTTATAAATTTATTTGATTTATGAGATGAAAGAAAATAATATTTTTGATTTTACGAGGTGGAAAGCCGAAGAAAGTGAAAGAAAATAAATTTTTATAAATTTGTATTTGAAGTATTATGGAAAAATGAAAAAAATTAGGTGTATATTTTTTATAGATTTTCCGATTCTTTGGAAATAAATGAAAAAATTATAATGAAAAGAAAAATAATAATTTTTGGGTCTTTGGAGCTGGGTGGAGCTCTTGCTTAAAATTGTGTGTGAGACAAGGGTGTATCGTGGTTCGGAATAGAGCACGGGAAAATTGTATTGGAATACGGGGAAGTGTGTGCAAAATAGGCATAGGAAGGAAATTTGGAAGTGTATTACCAATACTTCTTGGTTTATGTCTGTTTGGGAGGCTTAGGTGGTGATGTATCGCAATACACTGGAGTGCATTGTGACTGAGGCAGCTAGGTTGGGAAGAGGCAGTTTGTATCGCAATACAATAGATTGTATTGTGACTGAGGAAGGGCATGGTACATGTTGCAATACGGGTTGCGTGCTCCCACATTCCTGACTAAGGCTGAAGGTGTGTGGCGGGCGCTAGGCGGCACGGTGCTGGGCGGGCGCGGCAGGCGTCTTCTTGGGGCTGCGGAATTTGTGCACTTGGTGCACTCATCACATTTTGACTGGTTTGACTCAATCTTTGTTCTAGTAAATTTTTGGACATTGTTCGTGAACCCGGTTCATGAACACTGTTCATCACAAAAAAAATTTGAATTTTTTTTTATTAAATTAAATTAAAATAAAATCAAATAAAATGAGACAAAATTTTGGAAAAATAAAATTTTTGAAACTAAAATTTTTGTTGAAAATAATATTTTAAATGCAAAATTGATTGCCTTGCATTACCTTTAAATCACGGGACGTGTGTATACAACGATTATGTGTATGAATAGTATCTGAAATTTGTGTTTATGCCTTAGAGATACTATGTTGAACTAACTTGCCATTAATTTGTATAGATGGCTAGTAGAGGGACGGGGCGTGGGGCGTCCAGGGTACTAGTCGAGGCACCATCGGTGTTTGTCCGAGGCTTTACTAAAGAACGTAGAGTATTACGGCATTTGCTTTATAGGGTACGTATAGCGGGTAGACAAGGAGTCTAGTAGCCTCCGAGGAGGTTTAGCGCATCCATCCTCAAAAATTCCGCGGGGGAGGAGATACAATGGTGACGGAGACCATTGGTTCATGCGGTCGAGAAGGTGTTAGAGCTATGGAGATTACCTCGGCGACCGGATTAGACAAATGCGTTCGGCTAGAGGGTGGCCAATGTAGTGGGAAATGGGCAAGGACACATGAGACCTAGGCGATGACATGGGCAGAGTTTCAGGAGCTGTTCATGGGTAAGTACTTCCTAGAGATTGCAACGGCTCAGGAGTTCCTAGAGGGTGACGGGGAGACTGATATGCTTAGTGATGGATTATGTGGCTAGGTTCACATAGCTAACCCAATTTGTTGATGATTACGTGGCCACAAGGTGTGATGTTAGGATATTTGAGAGATGAATTTGAAGTTGTCCATTCGGGGACGAAATGTAGGACATACCACAAGATATGATTCCATGGTTGGGACAACACTGACCATAGAGAGAGAGTTGGGCTTAGAGGTTGAGACCTTAAAGGAGCCTTTGTACGTGAGTTCTCCCCTAAGGATTAGGGCGAGAATAGGGATGATATGTTGAGGTTGCGAGTAGGAGATCTCGGGGACTCTACACAATGGACGAGAGGATCATGGACATGTCGAGTTCGATGTCATCCACGGGGCTGGATTGGTGACGGCTACGGGGTCGTTATCGATTGTGAGCGTAGGAGATTCTGCCCACACGGGGCGGTACTGTGTATGGTATTCGGGGAGACCAAGCATGACATTTTGCCCCCCGAACCAGGTATCTGAGTCAAGTGTCGGGGGCCGGTTAGCGGGTTGGCTAGCGGGGCTTACCACACAGAAGGACGGAGAGACGGGACTTAGATCTACCTCGAGTAGTGTGTGACTATGTGGATGTTTTCGGATGAGCTACGAAATTTGCCTCATGGGGTTGTAGACTTCGGTATCAAATTACACCCTAGTACTTCACCCATCTACATGACTCATGGGATGGCACGATTAGGTGACGAGGAACTTCGAGTCCGACCTACGGGAGTTCTTGGACAAGGGTTCAATGGGCCGTGCACTTCACCATGGGGCGCTCCGGTTACATTCTGAAGAAGAAGGACAAGACCGCCCGATAGCCATTGATTACCAACAATTGAACCGGGGTTACGATCGAGAATCGGGTACCCGTGCAGAGATCGATGACTTGTTTGATCAGTTGAGAGGAGCGCGAGTCTACTCGAATAGACCTTCACCTTTGGTTACCGCCGATTTGAGGGTTAGGGATCTGAGATATCCACTAGAACAACATTTAGGACGTGTTATGGGCACTTTGATTTTACGGTAATGCCCTTTGGATAGATGAATGCAACAGCAGCATTCATGAATCTCATGCATAGGGTGTTCCAACCTTATCTAGATCAGTTTATCGTAGTCTTCGTGGACGACATCTTGATCTTCTCGATCAAAAGTGAGCAGCGAGTATCCTTGAGGATCGTTTACAATTGTTGAGATAATGGTACATCATGGGATTCGATGAGAGTGCGAGTTCTAGCTTAGTAGAGGTGAGATTTTTGGGACACGTGGTGTAGTCGGCTATCGGGAGTGTTAGTTGACCCGAGAGAAGGTCGAAGCGTGATGACCAGGAGAGGCAGTAGGTCTTCGAATCACGTAGTCTCTTGGGATTGTTTGACTACGGGAGATTCATTAGGGATTTCTCCTATGCTTAACACCGATGACTAGGTTGACCGGAAGGAGGTCAAGTTTGAGTGGGATGACCGGTCGAGGAGGCATTCGGGAGTTGAAGAGGAAACTTACTTGACTCCATCTTGATAGTCCGGACCCGGGGGACCAGGGGTACCTGATGTATTGTGATGCCTCGAGGCGGGGCCAGGATGTGTTTTGATGCGATCCGGAGGTCGTAGCTTATGGTTCTCATCGGTTGAAGAATCGAGGCGAGTGCCCACACATGACATGGAGTTAGCGGTCGTGGTCTTCGCGAAGATTTGGCGCCACTGCTATCTGAGGAGTTGAGTGTCTTTGATTATAAAAGTCCCAGTATATTTTCCTGTATTGGGACCTCAATATGGGCAACCCAGATGGATAGAGTTCCTAGAGGATTATGACTTCACTTTGCATTACCATCCTGTTAAGGCAAATGTCGTGGCTGATGCACTCAGTCGGAAGTCACGAGGAGCGTTGGCTAGTATAGCTTCTCGGGAGTGGCAGATGCTCGAGACTGTGGGACAGTTTAGGCTACTAACATCGAGCATACATAGGGTATGTTGGGGATTTTAGTAGCTACACACCGATCTGTTGAAGCCAGTGGTCGAGTCCCAATGGCAAGGCGAGATAAATGTCCATGGGGGCGGGTACATTAGTACGGTGGCAGAAATTTGGGCCAGATCCACTCGGATGGTAGTCTTCGGTATAGAGGATGGGTAGTGGTTCCCCATTCGACCGATTTGAGAGAGGAGATTCTCAGGGAGTTTCACTGCTCTTGATTTTTCGTGCATCCAGGTGGCACGAAGATGTACCAGGATCTTCATCATTAGTATTATTGGAGCGGAATGAAGAGACACGTAGGGGACTTTGTTCAACGATGTCTCACGTGTCAGCGGGTAAAGGCTGAGCACCAGAAGCCAGCAGGGCTACTTCAGCCATTGAAGGTAGCTGAGTGGAAGTGGGAACGCGTCCGCGATAGACTTTGTGACCCACTTGCCCGCGGGCCAGCGGCGAAGCATGGCGGTATGGGTGATTGTGGGGCGGCTCACGAAGTCGGCACATTTTCTAGCCGTGCGGATGACCTTCGCCTTAGAGATGCATCGGTTGTTCGAGAGTAGTCGGCTACATGGAGTACTGTATCCATAGTGTCAAATAGGGACCCGAGGTTTATGGCGCACTTTTGGAAGAGTTTCCAAAAGTCTATGGGCACGCGGCGGACGATGAGTACAGCTTTCCACCCTCAGACAGATGGTCAGTCTGAGAGGACTATACAGGTGTTAGAGGACATGCTACGAGCATGCGTCCTGGATCATAAGGGTAGTTGGGAAGAGCACTTGCCCTTAGTGGAATTCGCCTACAACAACAGTTATAAGGCGAGTATACGAATGCTTTCATATGAGGCATTGTGGGAGCCATGTAGGTCACTTGCCCAGTTATGTTGGGCTAGGAGTGGGAGAGCTCCATCCGCGGTCACGTCGATTAGAGACACCTTCGAAGGTAGGCTTGATACGTTTCTGCGCGTCTTCTCCGCGGCTCGAGCCGGCGGAAAATTTATCTTCGATGTACGATATCGACCCTTAGGTTCGAGGTTGGGGATCATGTCTTCTTGAAGGTGATGCCTAAGAGGGGAGTGGTCAGGTTCGGCAAGCGCGAGAAGCTATCGCCGAGGTTTATTGGACCTTTTGAGATACTCGAGAGGGTAGGCACTGTTGTGTACCGGTTAGCATTACCGCCATGATAGGTGTCCAAGAGGTATTTCATGTCTCCATGCTCCGGAAGTATACTCCAGATTCAACTCATGTGATGGATTGGGGACAGATAGAGGTTGACACGGATGGGACCTTCGAGAAGGGACCAGTGTGCATTTTAGATAGCTGTGATCAGGTTTTGCGACACAAGACCATGAGGCTAGTGTTGGTGCTATGGCAGCACTATGGAGTGGAGGAGTCAACGTGGGAGCACGAGGACACGATGCGGGCCACCTATCCCTTCTTGTTTAGGGATGAAGGTACGTGGTTTAGTCGTTTAACATTTAAATGACTAGTTTACATGCATGGTAGAATGCACGTTGCACATGCATGTTAGTGATGTGATTGTCCTGAATTTCGGGACCAAATTCCTTTTAAGGAGGGGAGAATGTAAGACCGAAATTCCAATTTCTGAAAAAAAGGGCGGAAATCGTAATTCGGTTACAAAAAATTGTAATTTGGTTCAAAAATCAAAGGAAATTTATTCTCTGGATCTCGGATAATGAAGCGGTTCACCGTTGGAATCGTCTACTTGAAATCAAGTAGCACGTGGAAATTTAGTAGAATTTCGAGACAGTTGGGTTGGCACGTTTTTGAGGCATCGTTTGGTCTTGAAGTAAAACGATTCGATGTGACCGAAAGTCACGTATAACACGTACTTTCATGTGCCATAAGTGGCATGGTAAGCTTGATAAAATGGGCGATCGAGTAATTTTAGAATGACAAAAGTGGGAAAAGAATTGACAAAATGGTCATTTTTGAGTTTGTTTAAGTGACACAAAAGACAAAACACGAATAGTGCTTGTCTTCTTAAAAAACCAAAGCCAAAAAAAGGGAAAAACGAGAGAGAGCAGCAGCAGTGGGGTTTTTGAGTTTTTTTAGAGAGAGAGAGACTTCTCTCTAGAATATCGAGACGTCCAGGCCGTCGGCAGTCTTACGGACAGAAGAAGTTTGCTCACACGGGCTTCACGTGGGTGCACAGTTAGGAGATTTCCTCAAGCTCCTTCGAGTAGGGTTTCTGCTTGGGTTTTATTCCTTCTTTAAGTACTTTGTCGATGTTTGAGTCGAATGAATTAAGTGAGGGCTGTTTGATCAGTGCAAACCACTTGGGACCGGAATTGATAAAAATTTTGGAACACCAAAATGGAGTGTGACCTTACGGTGATTTGGGTTCTTAAATCTTGAAATTTTATATTCTAAATCATGTATTGGTTTGGATGAGTCGGGAATGGCCAGTAATTCTGGAGTTCACTAAGTGAACCAATGATTTATGGTGTTTAGGAATAGTAGCAGAGGTTTCACTATTTAGAAACGATCATTCTCAAAATATATTTTTTGTGCGTAATGTGTTTGATCGGAGTGATTCAGGGTGAGTGCTGCGTGTTTGATCATTAGCCCAAGTGAGCTAATTTTGATGTATGAAATGAGAATTTACATGACATGATTGTGTGAATTGAATGTTTTGTAAATATATGCATGTTTATATATTTACATGTGAATTAAACTGTATTAGGTGTGTCGTGCGTTAAAGTATGCACTGGAACACCCTAGGATTATGAGGTGAGTGCATGAGATGAGTGTAGAAAATGGTTCGGTGGGTTGTCTAAAATGTGGTATCGGAGGGTAGTACAAACTAAAAATATCAATCGTCGGAGAGCATTGAATTGATATACATCGGATTAGTCCACAAGACCATATCAATCGTCGAGGCGGCCCGATTGATATATACGTGGGAGGGTTGTCCACAAACAAACAAAATAATAATTCTCATACGAGGCTTAGGCGAGTGTGAGGGGGTCGGTGAGGACTCGGGTACGAGATGATGAGTTAGACATTCAAGTAGGATCATGCATTTGCTTGAATGTGTGTTTATTTTGGAACATTGCAATGCATAGGTGAGTGGCCGCAGGCGAGTTCCACTACTGAGCATTAGCTCACCTTGTCGAGGGATATTGCTTTTGCAGTGCGGGGGCGTGCGGGGGACGGCTCGTCCTAGGGCGAGGAGTTGTGAAAGAAAGCCGGGTTGTGGCTTTGATGATTTTATACATGTATTAGAATTCTCTAAATTTGATATATGTGTTGTATAAGAATAAATTATTAACTCTTAGAACTATTGGACATAGTTGATATGTTTTACAGATATTGTTATGAGTACTGTTTATGGGCCAAAGTGGCCGTTTTACTCATGTGATGATATATTGGACTGTTTGGGATATACAAGTGTTGTATTTGGGTAGAGCTCCCCGTACAAAGGAGACTCTGCCCGATTTTCGTGAAAAATGTCAAGTCACGAGCATTCACGGTATTAAGCTACAGTTGACGGGTAGTCGGGCCCCGAGGTTTTAGGGTGTCACATTATGTTAAGAAAAGCTTCTATAAAATCGGAACCAAATAATCTTTTTTGATAAATAAAATTATTTGGTTATATTGATTCCCTATAATAATAATTTTTTTCTAAATTTATGTGAAGTGGGATAGGGCGGTGAGTAATTATAATTATGTTATGTTTTAAATAATATTTTCAAAACTTTTATAATTGTTGATAACTTTTTATTATTATTATTATTAATTTAATTAAGTAGTTAAATTATTAAAATTTAATTTGTAATTTATTTTATTAAATTTATTTTAAATTATAAAATATCACAACCTTATTACTGTTTATAGTATTATTATTATTATATATTAAGAAATTTAAAAAATAACCATATTTTAAATATTAAAAAATATAAAAAATTAAACAAAAGTAAAATTATTTGGTATATTTTCCTTTTTCCCAAATACATATGTTGTTAAGAAAAAAAAACTTCTATAAAATCATAACCAAATAATCTTTTTTGATAAATAAAATTATTTGGTTATGATTTTTTTCTCTAATAATAATTTTTTTCTAAATTTATGTGAAGTGGGATAGGGCGGTGAGTAACTATAAAAAGCATTGCATTGTAGTGTCAAACACTCAAACACTCATTTAATTTCCGACAATTTTTCTCTCGAACACCTTTGACATAACCCAGATGACCATGGCGGGGCGGAGGCTCTTATAAGGATTGGAGGAAGAGGAGGCGAGGCCCTAGGAATGGGTGGTTGTCAATGTTGTCCTATCCCGGCCTCCAGACTCGGTATCTTGTTCCGGTGTGCACTTTCGGGAGCTTGCTCCTTAAGCTGCGCTTCCCCCTCTGATGGGATTTAAAAAATGGTTTATGACTCCAAGATCCTAGAGGCATATTGGCATTATCTGGTATGGCTTGTACACCCATATTCGAGGTTAATCCAGCTACACTACCATGAAGGTATCTTTGGGTAAAAAATATAACCCCGTCATTCTTTTACCCTCTTATTAGTGTTTTCAATCTTCTTTATTTTATTTTATCTCTTGAGGTGTTACATGACACTTGATGTTTATGGTGGATATCATCATCTCGTGCATAGGAGAAAAAATAGAGATTTAGGGTCTAAACAAAGGGTATACTTGCTTGAGTTTTGAAGGTAACCCTCTTTTTATCACATTATGGTTTATTTGCTTTTATTTGCAGCTACTAAGCGCGGGAGTTAGATCTGAACTGATAATATTGGATACATTGGTCCCATGCGAAATTATACACATCAATTTGCGCACGTTGATGGAAAATGGGGATATGATCGTCGATTAGTTTGCCCATGTTCCTCAGTCAGTGAAATGTTGAAAAAATATTGCGACAACTTGATAAGTTGGCCCTTCACCAAGAAATCATCTCAGCTCAACTAAACTGCTGCCAAAGGAAAAGAAATCACCTGCTAAAGTTGTCATATCGATATTCGTGGACAGGCTCTTAAAAGCCTGGAGAATGTGGATTCATCAAAACTAGATAATAGTAAGATGAGTGATATGCTTACCACCTGTGTTCTGATACTCGAGACTACTTTTCAAAAGCCGGACAAGGTTGAAAATGGGCGAACAAAAGTAGTGATCTGAGAAGCTTCAGGTCATGTTCTTTGTGAAAAGAATACCTACCTTCCCTTTACCTTCGAGTTGCACCGGTATCCAACATGATGTGACCGGTTAGGCGACCTTCTTCAACATTTGATACAGTTGTTGTTCCACTAAAGGAACTGAATGCTGCTCCTCCTGTGTTTAGTTTGACTCAAAAGATCATGTCAAAAAGGCTCCACCCTTTACATTTTCTTCCTTGCCTCCGGCTGTTGGTGAATCTTTTGGCCTAAAATTTGGGGGCTTTCTCAGAACCAAAACCAGAAAGTTCAAGCAGGTCAGTATCCACTTTTCAACATTTGATTATTTGTTTGGGAAATATTTGTTGTTTGATTACCATTTTTTCTACAGTTTTAATCAAATGTTCCAAAATTTGCTTCAGTACTAATGTGATGTAATTTTTGCTTTTGCAGTTTTGCCTCGGTGGTTTTACGCGGCACCTTGAAGCTATGTTTACTTCAAGTTTCTCTATGTTTACTTCCCCAGTCAGCTACCGAGTTCAATGCTTCCAAATCAAAGTGTCTCAGCGACTTTACCATGTCTGCAGAAAGCTGCAGCCAAATGCTTCGCCTCATCATAATCTTTGAAAGCTTGATGTTTTGCACTAATTATTATTGTTTCCTTGAACTATAAATTAGAAATTAAGAAAGAAATGCGTCTGAGTTATATATGGATGGCTCAGGTTACATTCCAACCTTTAGATGAACTTGAGCAATTAGAGAATGTTGGTGATCAATAATTTGAGGAGTTTTCATCACGTACGGTCGTTATTTCAAGAGGTTGAAAAAGATGATTAAGATAATGTAGTGAGTTGTAAATTAAATGCATGATCTTATCCATGATTAAGCATAATCGATACTGAAGTCTGTGAATCCATTGGTACTTTATGAAGATACCAAAAATATTACGAGAAAAAATTCATCATGTCATTTTTTGAGGTACTTCCTAAGCGGTTTTACAAATTTACAGAATTTGCAGACATTGAAACTCCTCCTAGGTTGTGAAAGGCATAAAAAAACTGCCAAGAAATATGAAGCGTGAAACTTGAGCGCTGAGATTGATGAAGCGATTACTAAATTAAGATATATGCCATATGGATTGGGGGAGAATTCGGACCCTACGTACCATTATTCTAAAACTGTAGAAGGTTATGGAGGTGTCTGGGGATTCAACGATATTATTAATTTTAACTCTTGATCAGCAGTTGATTACTTTTAGAGCATAAATCAAACCAATCTCCAGCTTGCATAGAAGCAAGTTTAGGGCGAAAATGATCTTATTGTGTTGTTCTACATTAATAATATAAATAGAATTTAATTTAATTTTCTTTTGTATATATGCTACCGGTGTTTAGGAATAAAATTTAAGTTGATTTCTCATTTTTCGATTCTAGATTTTTCATTATTTAGAAATAAACACTAAAATTCATTTTATTCATGCAGTATTTAATATTATATCAAGCTTTAAGTAATTAAATATACCTCAAAATTGCTTAAATTTACATGTCCCATAACATTACCTATTTTATCTGCAAATCGATACCTTCATTTCAACATCTTTAGAGTATTTTTAAATATAAAATGTTTATTTATGAAAATATTATTAGCCTATTCTTTTCTTGCCTTTGTATTGAAAACAAATGGAAAAAAAAGAATGTAATTAATATAATTTGAAATAAAATAAATTGAATTTCTATTATTTCATCACGTTTGGTATGAAAAGAATTAAACAAAATTGGCCACCTTGTGTAGTTAATAGTGATGGAAAAGAAATAATTTGTTTTATTATCTATCGAGGATATATGCGGATTTTTAAAAAATATATTAAAATAAATAAGAATATATATATTGAAGTAATTTTGATAAGTATATTTCATTATAATATTTATTAGTTTTTAAGAGATTATTTGAAATTCCTTAATTGTATTTATATTTATCCATTAAAATTAAAATTGTTTCTATTGAAACATAATTTTCATACTTTAGATAAAAAATTAAATTATTTCCATGATTTATGTAAAATATTTTATTTAAGATTCAATTTTAAATTCGATAGTTATTAATGAGAATATTTTGTTAGTCTTAATTTATTATTAAAATTATATTAACTTAACATGAAGCTTTAATAACAAATCAAAATTTATTTTAATAATAAATTTAATATTAAATATAAAGCTATTATTATCACTAATAAGCAAGAAATAGAAAAACACATAAATTTATCATTTATTTATATAATATTTTTTAATGAAATTTTAAAATATAAATAATAAGAAAACTTAAAAATTTCTCTCCTTTTTTCCCCCTTTTTCTTCCTCTTTCACATTTTAGGAGTTTTTATATTCCCCTCAATATATATATATATATATATATATATATATATATATATATATATATATAGAGAGAGAGAGAGAGAGAGAGAGAGAGTAAGCTTGTCATCATCGGGACAGACCCTCCTCTCCTTAGTGTTCTTCATTTTAAACTTTGAATGCTCTTCCAATTGAACTAGATATGTGGCAGAAAAATATTATTATTTTAGAAAATCCTTAAATATTACAAATTGTTGTCGTATAATAGTAATAAAATTGTGTGATCAGTAAGAAGAGTCAAAATAAAATGTTAAATTCGATTTGTTTTTTTACTTCCAAGGCTTTTACAATAAATAAATATTTATAATATTTATATATTATATATTTAATGGTGTGTTCGAATTTCGAGGATGGGACGGAGTAGGATATACTACTCATCATGCCCTTCCCGTCCTCGAATCTAAAAACTCCAAACCCGATTATCAGAATATTTGGTGAGTCCTAAAATTTTTCTCTATATCCTCCTTCATTCGAATCGGGCATCGGATTCAAAAAATTGCCATCATACCCAAATGGAGTGTATTTTCTTGATGCTGCAAATCAACAAATATGATGAGACCCATTTATTAGGCAAGAGTTGTTATTTTTCATGAGGTGTCTTGGCGGTGTGCACACGAATAACACCTTTAAGTCATACCACACCCAAACTAATTCTTATTTGAGTCAGGATAGACCACAAGGGAGATAAAACTCTATCACGTAACACAATTGTATTCTCAAGACTCGAACTTGAGACCTCTGGTTTAGATAGGAGAGACCCCAACCATCTCACCTACATGTTCGATGGTATTAGGCAAGAGTTGTTAAACAACATAGATTTTAAGTTTAATTATTAAAGTCTTATTTTGGGGGTGTACTAATTTTCACTACAACTTGCCCAAATGATATTTATAAGCAATATTTTATTCCAATTTCCCAACAGCAAAAATAAAAACAAAGGAGAAATTGATTCCTTCATCAGTAATGTCATAATCTAATAAAGAAAAAGGAAGAGATTTGATTCATCAAAAAGGTTAAATGATAAAACAAAATTCAAAAAAAAAAAAAAAAAAAAAAAGAGAAATTTTCAGTTTTTTCCGGTTCTCGGCTTGATGCATTGCTAAATAATTGGTGTTTTAGAAATCGGATCGAATCGGCCAATCCGATCGAACCATCGATAAATGATCTTTTCGATCCTGATTTAATTCAGTTCGATCACAATTCTACCATTGGTTTGGTTCTTAAACCATGAACCGATAATTTTAGGTCTAATCCTGTCTAGTTTTAAAACATTGATTGAAGTAAAAATAAAGAAAGCTAAAAACTTCTCCCATTTCAGGGATTAGTGTCAAAACTTAGGTGACATTTGATTTTTGACTTTTTAGCTTTTATCATGTTTGTTTTTAAAAAATTTTATGACTTATTACAGAAATTTTAAAACTATTTGTTGAATAAAAAAAAGCCAAAATATTTGATTTTTTGACTTTTTATTAATGCTTTTTTTAATACTTTTTTCTATTAAGAAAAAACTATATAATATAATATATAAAAAATCATATTCATTCATGCTAATTAAATAAAATAAATAAATTCTTATTTAAAAATTTATTATTTTAAATTTTGGATAAAAATTAAAAAGTTGATTTTTTTAAGAAAAACAAAGTAAAAAAAAAGACAAGTGACACCTTAGACCCTTGCTAAAACATACTAAATGTTTATAGCACTACGGTTGACTCCATTAAATCCCGGTAAATCGTTCAAGAAAATCCAAGAGCTTTTAATGACTTTCTACTAGCACGAAATGGCCGCCAATTTTATGCACCACAATTAACCATAGAGTACGAGTAGGGGTGTAATCGAGTTGAGTCGATACAAAACCAAGCTCGAACTCGATTTGATTAAAAAACTCAAAGCTCAAACTCGACTCGAACTAGATCAAGCTTTTTTTTTTTTTCAAATGTTCGAAACTCAACTCATAAAATAGACAAACACTCGAACTCGATAAAGCTTGAATTAATTAAAAAGTTTAAAAATAATTATATTGAGTGAATCAATTAAAAAACTTCGAAACTTCGAACTCGATTGAACTTTTTTTAGATGTTGAAACATTTGCGTAAAATAGTCGAACTACTCGAACACAACTCGATAAAACTCAAAGTAATTAAAAAATTAATAAATAATTATATTCAAACTCGACTTGATTCGATTAATAAAATAATAAAACTTGATTAAGCTCGCGAACAGCTCGAGCCGAGTATTGTGATATAGACTCGACTCCAACATACTACTCGAGCTACTTGATTTAGACTCCTATAAACTCCGATTCAAAAATTATTTCGTCTCAAGTTCCAGCAGTTAGTAAAATGGTAAAACAATTAAGCTGTGGCGGCAGGTTAGGTATTGTGATACGCGAACTTGGATCGACAGACTCACCCAAAGCTACGAGCTCGACTTCTGTCGACTCGGTCGAATTTGGAATATTCTATGGTGAAGCTCGAATAGCTCATGAATAAGCTTGACTCATTTACACCTCTAATCTGAGCCATAAACACACAAACAGAAGACATATTAGGATTTGCAGGGCTTGAACTATCACTCAAGTTCGACTCAATTAATAAAATAGTAAAGCTCTGAATTCGAGTATTATACGAGTCGAGCTTGAATAGATCATGACTAGCTTGACTCGTTTACAACCCTAAGTAGGAGATAGAAACACACAAACGAGAAGACAGCATGGGATTTGCAGGGCTTAACTATCCCCGACTGCATGGGAATTCTCGATGATAGTCCCGTAGGACCTGTGAAGCGTATAATGTTGAATGGAGAAGGAGCCAATGCGATCTATCTATCATTATTGTAGAGTGATATTCTGATAGCAATTTATTTTGCGGTCAGAGCGCCCCACATATTTTGTTTAAAAATCAATTTATCTTAATAATCCACATACCAAAAACAAACTCTTGCATTTTTCAAACAATTGCCTTTCTGAAATGCTTATTATTGATTAAAAAGCGGGAAAGTGAGAAAAATTATGGGCATTGCTTGCGGGTTTGTTCCTCTAGGAAGATGAAGACGAGGAGCAAAGGTCCAATAAAATGGACAACTAATAATCCAGGCATGCACCTTTAAGATTGAGAATGGCCCTTGTGATGAAATTTTGTATTGATCGGATTCATTCTGACGGAATCTGCGATCTGAGCCAAAGCGTGATTTCTTATCGGTTTCTTCCCACCATTCCTTCTACGAAAGCAGTTTTCGGAGTTATGCACGATCATTGTCGACTATACAGTTAGACCACACAAACATTTTGGCTTCCTTTGGAACCGGAAAGTACTAGGGGAAGAAAAAAAAAACCATGGACATTGATTTTTTTATGTTTGGTTTTCAGGATGGAAAATATTAAAGAAAATCAAATGTAATCAAAATTTTACATATTTTTTAATTTCTCAGTCATCATATAATAGAGAGAAACAAATAAAAGGAGTTTGAATAAACATATAAAATTAATTTATTAAGTTTAAATATATTTTTTACTATGTTTAGAACTCATAAAATACTAGGAAAAGGAAAAAAATTACTAAAAGAAAATGATTTTCTCATGTTTGGTTTCACACATGAAAAATATAAAAGAAAATCAAATATAATAAAATTTTCTCAAAATTTTACATATTTTGAGTTGAATAAACATATAGAATTAATATTTTAAGTTTAAACTTATATTTTATTTTCCTCAAATTCTTTCCTTTCACTTTTCCTCTCTATTTTCTTTTTTGAAGTACTTTAGGGTTCCAAGCCCAGAGCCTTTGGAATCAAAAGTACTGAGAAAGAAAAAATAACTAAAGAAATGATTTATCATGTTTAGTTGCACGATGGAAAATATAAAAAATAAAATCAAATATAATCAAAATTTCTCAAATTTTACATATTTTAAAATTTTTTGGTTCTTATTTAATAAAATGAAACAAATAAAATGAGTTTGAATAAACATATAGAATTAATATTTTAAGTTTAAAACTATATTTTATTTTTCTCCAATTTTGCTTTCCTTCCACTTTTCCTCTCTATTTTCTTTTATATTTTCTTTCTTTAGTACTTTCCAAGTTTCAAATGAAGCTAAGTTTCAAATAAAACTTAAGAAAATGCCAAACTCACCGCCAAATAACTTGCCATCGGAAATAAAGCATGCATACATATGCAGGCTGAAAGGATCTTTGTGAAAGGGACGATGATGTACTTGAGAGCCATGCTAAGCGTGACAACGAAGAAATCTGAGGCAATTAAAAAATAAGTATGAGCAAAATTGTTTAACCACATTTTCGATGAAACCAGAAATTTTGTTAAAGGCAAAGCTCCAACATAGGAAAAGGAGAAAATATCTTTCCCTTGAAAACCAAAGCCTTAGTTGAAATAACACTTGATCTTGCGAGTGAGTTGTACTTTTCACTTACTGCTAAGGGCTAAATAACGAAGGAGTTATAACAAATGAAAAGAGCGAACAATTGATCGAGACAATATTAATTGGAATTTCTTGTTTTCCCTGTTTAAAGATGGGCTTTGGGGAGAGATGGATTAAATGGGTAGAGTAGTTTTCTGTTATAATGAATGGATCTCCATCCGGTTTTTTTTAAAGTCCAAAAAGGTTTAAGATAAGGAGATCTCCTCTCTCCTTATTTATTTGTGATTGTGATGGAAGTTTTTAGTTGCCTCTTGAACAAGGCGGAAAGTGGTGGCTACTTGTCTAGGTGGCAGGTAAGAGGCAAGGGTGGTGTTGGATTTCAGATACTTATTTATTATATGTTGATGATAATATGGTGTTTTGTAAGGGGTTGTAAAACTAGATGACTTTTCTAGTTGGGGTGTTAGGTGGGCAATATCCATTCCCATTACTTGGGGTTTCTTTCAAATTTGTGGCAGTTTGGGAATAGGTCGAAATATACATAAAGAAAGATAAGTATTTACCTCCCCACTTAATATAGCTCTTTTGAATGCGAGATAAGTGCGATGAAACTTTAAGAAGATTTTAAAGGATTTTTGTAGAATGGTGGGCTCTTGTGTAGATACACCTTGTAAGGTGGAAATGGTTTGTTTGGAGAGGGAAAAAAAAGGGAGAATTGAGTGTGAGAGTGTCTCTTTATGATAGACAAAGCCTTTTTGTGCAGAGTGAAGTTAGTGATGTCTTGGAATCGCGAGGCCCTTGAGGAAGCAAGTCATTAGTCAAAAGTACGAAGAAGATGATGGGCGATGGCGCTCCTATGGGGTGAGTGAAAGGTATGTTATGGGATTCTAGACTTTCTCCAATAAACTCTCTCTCTTGCTCTCTTTCTCTCTCACAGTACGAAGAAGATGATGGGGGATGGCACTCCTACGAGGTGAGTGAAAGGTATGGTATGGGATTCTAGACTCTCTCTTTCTCTCTCACTCTCTCTTAGTACGAAGAGATGGTGGGGATGGCACTCCTATGGGGTGAGTGAAAGGTATGGTATGGGATTCTAGACTCTCTCTCTCTATATATATATATATATACACACCCTTTACCTATCAAAAAATAAAATAAAAATGTTGAATTTCCTCCTCCTAACTCCTAACTTCAGAAAAAACCTCTATGATTGGAGGAAGAGGTTGTCGGCCAATTATTCTCCTCCTCACTTCATCAAATTCAATATTAAGACAAGAAAGAAATTTATCTAGATCCTATGCTATAGCCTTTTCAGACCATTGAAATACTTGGTGATGGTGTCACCTCCCCCAACATATCTCACCAAGTTACGGTAGAAATTGAAAACATGAGATTTATTTGCGATATTACAAGTCACGTCCTCGTAATATTTCTAAAGTTCATTTGCAATTGGATAGAAATTGGAACTTATTGTTGTAAACAATAGGTTTTTCAATAAAAACAAAAACAAAAAGTTGCCATCACATGGAACAAAGACAAGATTTTTTTGAGTTTATATATTAAAACCCATTTATAGACTTATACATAGATTGAGAAAAAGGGGAAACCGCGCACACAAAGAAATGGGCCAAAAGCCGATTTCGATTAAAATCAATGGATTTGTTCTCCTATGCGTGAATAAACTCGAAACAAATTTGATTTTGCTCCAAACAATTTTGTTTATGTAAGCTTACATAAAACCCTTAGTTTTTGAGTATTTAAAATCAAAACAGTCCAAAGTCATAAAAACGCAGTAAATACAAAACCGTTTGATTTTGAATTCAAATTCAATAACTAAATGTGCATTTAATCCATAGCGGTTTTAATTATTACAATCAATTTTCATTTTAATTAAGTAACGTTTAGCATTAATTAGTACAATTAATTTTGCATTTTAATTACGTAGCGTTTCAAATTAATTCTTATTCTTAATATTATGACCCATAATTTTACCTATAAGTTCACATGAGTTCTAAGTTTGAAATATATTTTTCAAACTCTTTCTTATAACTTTGAATCGTTCTCACTCTATTATTCCTATTCGGAGAAGCTTATCTTGTGCTCACGAAGAACTAATAATATCTTAGGGATCTTCTTCATCATATTTTCCTCTACCCGTTACCGGTTCTCCTCCTTGCTATTCTGATCAGTTTTCTGGATTCTAAAATTTATTTGGATCTGAAATAAATTCTTAAGGACCAGGGAACAAAAAATCGGATTTTTTGGCTGATTTATCGCCGAAAAATCGATTTTCGGGCGGCTTCGAAAAAATATGCACTGGAAATAATCGGAAGAAAAAAAATCGAGGAGCTCTACCTAAATACAAAACACATAAAATGTCCCGAACATCAATATAATAGCATGAGTAAGCGACCACTTGGGCCCATAGACAATACTCATAAAACATATATATCAACTACATCCAATAGTTTCAAGAGTTGAATTTTGCTCTTAGCCACAACACATATATTAAAATTAGAGAATTCTAATACATGTCATACATCATAACCCAAAGCCACAATCCGGCTTCCTTCTAAAGCTCAGTCTCTAGGATGAGCCGTCTCCTCGCACACTCCCTGTACCTGTAAAATAATATCCCTCGACAGGGTGAGCTAATGCTCAGTAGTGGAATCACTCTAAGTGGGCTACTCTCCACCTAAGTGCATGTCTGATGTTCGAAATCGCTTTACATTCAAGAAAGTGCATGATCCTACTTAAATGTCTAGCCCGATCATCTCATTACTTGAGTCCTCACAGCTCACTCTCCCTAAGCCTCGTTTGAGAATTATTATGTTTATTTGTGGACAACCCTCCGATGTATATATATATATATATATATATATATATATCAATTAGGCCGTCTCCGACGATTGATACTCTTATGGACTACCCTCGTGTATCAATTGGGTCGTCTCCGACGATTGATATTTTTAGTATGAACTATGGACTACCCTCCGATAATTATCATTTTTAGACAACCCTCTGAAACCATTCTTTCTAGACTCACACCTCATGCACTCACTCTATCTCATCTAGGGTGCCCAGTGCATATGGAATGCATGATGTCAATTCCATTCTGATCTATAACACATACAAATATATAATCATGCATATATTCACATAAAAAAATTAAATCACACAATCATGTTATGTAACCGCATTTCATCACATCAAATTACTCACATCAGAAATTTATTTTGTGAACACTATTCTCGATGAGCTCGACTCGAAATGTTAGCAGTCAGTCGAGCAACTTCGTAACTTCACGACTTGAAAAGCTCGCGAGAAACTCCAAAAATATTTTGTATATAAAATTTTAAAAGTTTTCTTTTAAGTGATATATTTACTTTAGGGGATGTCATAAATAATATATCTTTGTTTTTTATTCTTAAGCAATCATACATTTTATTATTTATTTAGTTATAAATATATTTATTTTAAAAATAATTAATTTTCCTTTAAAGAAAAGATGTAGAGGAAGCCAGGATATTATTCTATAAATTATATTAATAAGTTAGTATTATAAACGATGTAGCGCCCCAATTCCGAAGTGTGACTACCCGTCAACGTATTAGAAATACTTCGTGAATGTTAGGTGACGAGCATTTCTCCACGAAAATAGGCGAGAATCTCCTTTATGCGGGAGCTCTGCAGAGATAAAAATCTATCCCAATATCAATCACCTGATAGAAATATGGATAAAAACGTCCTCTTGGGCCCATACTACAATATTCTTCACAATATATATATCAGTATATCCAATAGTTTCAAAGTTCAAATTCTGCTCTTATCACAACACATATATATTAAAATTAGAAATTCTAATACATGTCATACATCATAAATAAGCCACAATCGGCTTTTCTTCTAAACTTCGGCCATTAGGATGACCAGTCTCGTGCGCTCACTGTGCACGAAAATATGTTCCCTCGACGGGGTAGGCTAATTCTCGATAATTAGGAATCACCTAAATGAGCCTCTCCACCTAGAATTACATATGCGATGCTCCAAAATAAACACACATTCAAGCAAATGCATGATCCTGCCCAGATATCTAAGTGATTATCTCATGCCAGAGTCCTCACCGACTCCCTCACACCTGCCTAAGCCATGTATGAGAAAACTAGTTTCAAACATAGTTATTTGTTTTAATTGTGGTCAACCCTCCGATCTAAGTAGTGGACCGTCTCCGATGTTTTATTTAGTGGACTACCCTCCAATGTATATCAATTGGGCCGACTCCGACGATTGATATTTTATATGGACTACCCTCCGATATTATCAATTGGGCCAACTCCGACGATTGATATTTTACATTTATTAGTCTACCCTCTGGCTTGATTCTCTTAGAAACTACCTCAGCCACTCCTCCTATCTCTCTAGGAGTGCCCGGTGCATATAAATGCATTGTGATGCCATTTCAATAATTCATATAACACATGCAAATATATCACCATGCATATATTCACATAATTTAAATCACACAAACATGTTATGTAATTTCACCATCAATTACATCAAAATTAGCTCATGTGGGCTAATGATCAAACACGAGTAACTCGATTTGAATTACTCAACCAAACACATTATTTCACAAAATTTGATTTTCGTGTCACTCATCAAATCATCGGTTCACTTTGTGAACCTGAATTTCTCGGCCAATTCCGGCCTCATACACATCAAAGCATACATTTACAAATAAATGCACAAAGCTAACCTTGAATCGACGGTGGTGATCTTGGTATCCACATGGAAACACAAATTTTTCCACGGTTCCAAGCTTTGGAACCGATCAAGCAACCCCTGCGGCCTCATTCAACTCAAACATTGTAAATCTTTACTTAAACAAATGATTAGTGCCCAAAAGTGCTATTTTGATCCTATTTGAGATGGGTTTGAGTGCTTTCGCCGTCATGTCGATTAAGCCAATTGAAGTGTTCGAGTCTACTTAGTATCACTTGGCACATGCGTTTCGAGGTTATTTTTTGGTTATTTTGCGGGTTTTGCATACCTTGGGAGTTCGATATGTCGAGATATGTGCTGAACCATGAAAGATTGAACCCATTTATCGACCATCGAACATATCAAAATTCAATGAAGGAATGATGGCAAGGTGATGAAAAATGGATGTAGAGAGTCGATTATTACCTTGAATGTATGCAAACCGGGGGTATTTCGCTATGATTTAAATTTATTTGGGATTGCAATTCGCAATCATAGCGAAAATTTATGAAATCCTAGCGAAAGTGAGAATTTTGCTAAGTGCGAGGCTACGGCTATGCAAAAGCTCTTTGTGCCTAAGCAGAGGAATTCTTGATTTAAGCTATCTCTAAAATATTTCGCTAGGCTAGCGAAATTTCGCTAGCTAGCCAAATTGACTGTGCATAGAGAAATTTTGTGATTTCGCTATCTCTGTCTAATTTCTCTAGAATTTGCGAAATTTTTCGCTACCTAGAGTATCTGCATAAGCGAAATTCCGCCTGTTAATTTTGTGTAATTAATGCCAAACGACCCGGTTTTGGTTTATTACCTTCTTGTCCTTTGTATTAGCCAAAACTTTAGGCTTTATTGTATTTTCATACATTGAACAGTCTATATAAACCCCGGCTGGTTTTTGTAACCACCTGGCAACTTAGGAAGAGATCTTTTGGCAACTTTTCATTTATGTAAATATCTCCCGCAGCTTTCAGTTAGGGTTTGCTTTTCTCTCTTCTCTCTCCTCTTTCTTTCATTTTCTAGGCTGCAAGCACCCTCTTGAGGATGACAACTCAAGAGATGCTTGCTAAGTCACCATAACTTTGAAGAGGAGGGTTGCTAGCTTGGTTTTGCGGCAGTTGCAGGTTGTCCTCATGTTTTAAATGCTACAGGTACTGTATTTATGGCTCCAAGCTTTTCAAACTAAGGTTGAATATCATTTGATGTCATTACCTTGGCCAATACTTACCATGCTACTTATTGCTAGATGCACTGTTATTCTTTAGATGGCCTTTACGAGCCACTGAAATGAGGTTGAGTGTTAGGGTTTTAAACTGAAAGGGGCTATGGATGCATGTTGCTGTGTTTGAGCTCTCAAATAGGGTAGTTTAAGGTTAGGTTTCCTAGTTAAACAAGATCCGGTATGGCTTGGACTATAGGTTGCCTGCATAATCACGAGGATATGACCCGAGGACACTTGTTTGCCCCATGTTATCAAGCTGGTGACCTAAACCTTCAAGGTTACCATTTCACACTTCACTTTCAGTTTTTATAGTTATTCAGTAACCAAACAACTCCCCCTGTTTTAAAACAAAATTCCAAAAATCCAAACTAAAAGCCTCACCATTTTCAACACTTATGCGAGTCGATGGGATGAAAACCCATCCCAGGTGTTCGACCTTGAACCGTATCTTTGCGGTAGCTTGACTACGGTGGGAGGGCTGGGATATAATTTTGTTGATTCCGCTGCCCTCTTGTGGCGAATCAGAAATTGGCGCGCCGTTGGGGATGGTGCCAAACTACGTTTGATGAGTTGAAATTGTACTTGTAATCCTCATTACAGTGGTGATATGCAATCCTTTTTGTATCCCGATTCTTTATGTATTTGCAAGTTTTCATCACTTTGCGATGGCTTCCCTTGCTTTGATTTTTGTTTTGTTTTCCATCTGTGGGGTTTCTTATTTTAGCTAACTCTAACCTTTTTGCAAGTTGGATTGTGCTCTTTGTTGTGTCTCGGTTATTGTAGGTGTTTATGCACCCTTTGGGAAAGAGACATCGGGTAGATTGCATAGAATCGATGCGCAGTTGAGCAAGCAGTGACATCGATGTGCCAATTGACCAAATGGATACTACGAGGCAATGAGTCGGCCCGGGTACCCCAATGAATCCCAGCGCATATGGAGTCGATGAGGGACCACATGCCACACCCTCAGAGTTGTTTTGTTCTGCATCATACCTCTGTGAAGATGTAGCGGTGAGGCCTGTTGTTACCCTACTCCCCCGTATCATGGTATGGAAAATGAAAATCCATACACATAAGGGATTTTGAGGAGGTTTGCACTACCTTTAAGGAAGGTATGATTGACATGGATTTGCTAAAGCTAAAAGCATTTCCATTGACCCTAAAGGACAAGGCAAGATTTGGCTCGACTCATGAGAATTTAGAACCATAAGCGGGGAGAGGCTGCGGGCGAATTTTTTGAAGAAGTTCTTGGTACTCATAAGACCAACAATTTGAAGAGACAAATTTACACCTTTGCGGCTCAAGATGGTGAAGGTTCTACCGATCTTTGGGAAGATTCATGGAGACTATCGGTGCATGCCCACACCGTGGGTTTGATACATGGATCTTGGTAAACCACTTCTATGGTGGTATGTCTCTGCCGTAAAAACGGGTTATTGGAGGAAACCATGTGTGGGGAGATTTTCACGAGCAAGCATCGATGAAGCCATGGATTTTTTTAAATTATGTGTTGAAACACAAAGGAGTTGGGATGAGCCAAACACGAGGAGAAATGGAAAAAATGGGGCCCTCGGCACACCAAAGGGAGGAATTTTACACTTTCGGAGGACATGAGATGAAGGCAAAAATCCTCAGCCCTGGCTAGGAAAGTGGAGGAGCTTGGAAGGAAAAGGCTCCATGAAGTGCATGCAATGGTAGAAAACATGCCTTGAGCCAACCCATTCACCGAGTTTCCAACCCCTTTGGTAATCCGGAGAACATGATCTGAATTGCTCCATCAATGAAGGATTTGATGTCGGAGCATCTACGGAGATGTTGTAGATCAATATAAGCCACCACAACCTAATGCAGTATGAAGTAATACCTACAATTCCAATTGGAGGAATCACCTAACCTCTCTTGAAGCAAATCCACACCTATGTACTTTGGTGCCAAACACAATTTGGTTCCCAATCTTCGACCCACCAAGCCACCACCATCCTCATCTCCAGTGGAACAAGCCATTTTAAATTTGAGTAAGGTGGTGGGTAATTTTGTGGAAGAACAAAAATGGATCAATGTGAAAGTTGGCACGAGATTGATCTTGTAGAGCACCTTTGAACAAGAGAATAGATGGAAGCGAGAGCAAATCATAACCAAAAAGTGACAACTTTGCGGTACTTTCAATCTGCGAAGATTAACAAGTTGTTGGAGGTACGGGGAAAGGAAGTTCCCTTCCCAAGCGGTCTGAGCTTCAAGGGAATCCATGGTAGAATTCGTCACTGCAATTAGGAATGGATGAGGTGAAGGTATAATCACTCGAGGAGTGGAAAGAGGTTGATCAACCAATGCGAAACACATTTGGGAAGCGAGGAAAGAAGTAGAAATGGAGCGGAACACATTTTTGAAGAGGACTCAATGGAAACATAGCATACCTCCGTTTCCCACGGGCATAGAAGCGAGAAAAGGCATCTCGGCCCAGAGCCTAGAAGTCTAAAGAAGCGAGGTGAAGGTTAACATACCTCTTTTAGACATCATCAAGCAAGTTCCGGCCTATGCAAAGTTTTTGAAGGATCTTTGTACAATCAAGAAAGGATTAGGCATTGAGAAAAAGGCGCTCTTGCACAGGCAAGTCGATTGCATAATCCAAGCGAGAATCAGTCAAATACAAGGATCGGGATCCGCAATTTCGATAAATATTGGTGGGACTTGTGTAGGCGCCAATCTTTGCTAGATTTAGGAGCCGGTGTAGACTCGCCATACTGCGTACAAGCAGTTAGGTTTGGGTGAACTTAAACCTACCAACATCACATTATCATTGGCCGATAGATCGGTAAAGATCCCTAAGGGGATAGTTGAGGATGTCTTGGTGAAAGTAGACAAATTCTACTATCCAGTAGACTTTGTGGTGCTCGACACCGAGCCAATTGCAAACGAGCCCAATCATGTGCCAATTATCCTAGGAAGACCATTTCTGGCTACCGCCAATGCAATCATCAATTGCCGGATTGGAGTCATGCAACTTACATTTGGAAACATGACCTTGGAGCTGAACATATTCCATTTGAACAACAAACCTGTTTGCGAGAAGATGAGTCAAATGGCGATGAAGTTGGTTCAATTAGTCGACATGCAAAGGAAGGCGAGTGTCGAGGAATTGCAAGGAATAGTCAGCCAAAGGTGAAGAAGGGTTTGGTATTGCCATCGTGGCCGCTGAGGGGCAATTGCTGGATTCAAATTCAATCGGTGAGAACGAGTCAACAATGGGACATCGACACGAGAATCGGCTCGGGGCCCTTTGCCCGGTTGAGAGATACTCCTCCTTGACCTCCTTGACAATTTGGTAAAAATTGAGCTGATTTTGGTGTTCTCACAAATAATTGACTCAATAATTTTGCTTTTGTGTTAATTTGGTCAATTTTAATAGTTTCTATTTTTAGTAACTTTCTATTTTTTGGAAACTTTCTCTATTTAGCAGTATTCCCTCTTAAGCAATTTAGTTTTAATATTATATATTTTATTTTTTTCCTTTGAAAATATTAAATTAGTCGATATATATTATATAATAATTTGGTATTTTTATTTTTAGTATTATTTTAATTTTAATCTTTGGTAATGCAGCAGCGAGCGGAATTTCGCTACTATAGTGAATGTGCGGAGTGACTCTTAAGCTGTCTTTTATAAAATGAAAGGAGGAGGGCTTTTTCACACACTTCATCTTCTTCCCTCCCAACCACTTTGAGATCCCGACGTATGACCTTGGCTGCGAGCCTGGCACAGCCAGTAGTTTCCCACGGCTGCATTAGCGCCAAAATCCGCTACCGAGCCCTTCACGCACTACCGCGCTGCCAGCCGCTGCAGCGAGCCGTGCCACAGCCTCTGATCTTTGCCTTCTTGAGCCTTCAGCGCAGATTCTGCGGCCCATGAAACTCGATACACCGTAGCCTTCCCTTTCTTGGTCACGATGACCACATCTCCAGCGCCCAGAAGCCACACGATGGCCGTGCTGCGGTGGATTCGTTCTCACAACGGTGAGCCTTGGTTTCCATTTTATTGAGGGCGCGGGTGGCTCTTTTCGGACTATAGCTGGTTCGCTGAGGTGGGTCATGCCGGCCTCGGGTCGGTCGGTACCCGGGCGAGAAGAGCAAGCCCGGGTTCCGGCTCGGTTCCGGACCACAGCCACCGGCTCCAGTCCCGAGCGGTCGAGGTACCGGGGTTCGGGGAGGTACCAGACGCGGATGGGACCCCGGGCCCCGTCACCTGTGCCTCAGCGGAGATCTAGAGGGCGGCCCTCCGCGAGCCCGTGCTTGGGCGGTGAGTCATCTTCATCCGGACCTCGGTAGTCTCCGACCCGCGTCGAAGCGAGGCTGCCTCTTCGCTCGATTATATTTGCCTCGGTCGAGTCAGTTGTTTGTCGGGCTTTTATTAAGAACGTCGCTTCATTGAGAGATTTCATGAAGTCATATTACGACGTCCGGCATTGATGGCGATCGCCGTTAGGGGACTCGATCACGGCGATGAGAACTACTCCTGCGCCTTTCATGACCATCGGCGGTTTATTACCGGTGGTTTTGCGGTTCTACCATTCGATGACCTCGGGGAGCACCTATGCTCGAGCTTCGGTTTTACTATTGTGATGCCGCAGTCTTTGAGAAGCGGCGAGACATTTGACGACGTTGGGCTGCGGGCGGTGCATGCCAGTCGGGGAGGTTATAGAGACTGGCCTCATCCGACTCAGAGAGAGATGGTCCGCGGCTATTCGAGACACCACGGCCCAGGACAGTGCTCTTTGGGAGCGACTCTCGCCTCATATATGTGTCGATCACCTGTCGGGACCGACCTTTTCCGTTGCGGCACTACGTGCGGCGTAAGGGGACATCTTAGAGGCGGCATATGGGATGTCGGAGGGATATTGGTTTTAGTCCCTGCGGCGGGTGATGACCTCCGCATTACACTTGAGGATAAGGTCACCGTGGGACAGTTCGTCTTGAGAGTCTTCCTTCTTGTGAGACTATTGTGCGGGTTCTCGGAGCACTTGGGCTCCGGCGGGCGGATGAGAGGGAGGATTCGTTGCCCTGAGTCTGTCGATGGAAGGCGTGATCATGCCCATATCTTTTCTCCTCGAGAGACGGGGAGGAGTGCAGGATCCCGGTGGCGAGGACTCCATAGGACGGGCGGTCGACCTGAGCCGCAGTGGAGAGGTCAGCTCTGCATATGTCCCCTCCATCTCCTCCTCCACATTCTATCGCGACCTTGGTGATACTCTGGCCATCTTACCGTCGGCTCGAGAGAGCTAGCGGTACATTATGGATGTTGTGTGTTCTTGGGCCACTACCCGAGCTGACCTGAGGACCGGAGGTTGGCTCGAGGCGAGGCCACTTTGAGTCCTTTGTCACTCCGCAGCAGATCATGACTCACAGGTCTTCCACGTGCTCTGTTAGGAGGGATGAGCCTTTGCAGCGGCGGCCTCTTTGGTGTTGGCGTGACGGCGGCGATTCTGGACCCACCACCACGCGGGTGAGGTGGTTGGGTTTCTTTATGATTTTGTATGGTTTTGACATTATCCAGCTGCACGCTGATTTTGTGTAGAATCATGTATTAGCCATAGTAGGCAGTGATACTTTTGTATGTTTAGCTTTGATATGCATGTACTAGCCATTTTGGCTATATCAAAAGCTATACAGTATATATATACAGCATTACACTTTTGCGTATCACTTTTTGTGCCACCTTTGTTTATTCGTTTTTGTCTTCAATTGAACAATTGAATTGCTTTAATTGGACAATTGAATTTGCCTTTAGTGAAATTGAAGCCTAGCATGTTACCTTAATGCTAGAACAATTCCATGTTTGAAGCAATTTTTGGTCAGTTGAAGTTCGAGCATGCTCAACATTGAACATTCCGCCTTTAGCTAATTCTGTGCACCAGTTGTTCAATAGGCGATTAGTGTTGCCTCCTTTCACTTTGCATAGCCGGCCTTAGGTATGTTGACAACCCATAATAGGTTTGTGTTACCCATATTTGAAGACCAATGTAGTCTTCCAAAAAGGAAAAGAAAAAGAAAAGCAAAAAGAAAAAGGAAAGAAGAAAAAGAAAAATAAAAGTCGTGACACTTTGCCTTGAAGCCCGAACACGGTCCGAGGGGTATATGGCGAAAGCCTTTAAAGCCCGATGCCCTAAGCCTTAATTGGTTGGGAGTCATCGACTTAATGTTCGTTACACGGGTGAATGGTGGGTGAGTTTAGCGGTGTGGTGCTTGATTTTCGAAGTCATTCGGGTCCAGGTGAAGCACAGTAGAGTTTGTGGTCGAGTGATCCTTTTGTCTTGATGCCCCTAAACCTTAATTGGTTAGGAGTCATCGGTGGACCCCACGTTACGGACTTTGGTGAAATCGGGCTTTGAGCATTGCACCCACAGTAATAATCAAAATAAAAGAAAAGAAGAGTGTAACTATTCCTATCTAGGTTGTTCAACAGCTTAAGGCCATGCCGGTAGCTAGGTTGGGGGGAGGGAGTAATTTTGCACTTTATTGGCTCGATCTGGTTACATTTAGAATCATTAGACTTTGGTGGAAATTCAGGTTGAGAACCATGGATCCGATGTTGACCTTAAAATTGTTCTTGTATGGTTTCTGTTCTTTCATGCAGGTTTTCAAACTTGGTATCAATTCTTCATTTTAAAGGTAATGCTTTTGTACATACGCCTTTTTGAACCATAAACTTTTTGAAAAATAGCTTTGCATAATACATGCCCTTATTGTTTATTTGCTAAAGGGACTAACAACGTGTCGGTTGGGGGGTGTGATTAGTGCCCAAAAAGTGCTATTTTGATCCCTATTTGAGATGGGTTTTGAGTGCTTTTTACTAATCATGTCGATTAAGCGATTGAAGTGTTGGTCTACTTAGTATCACTTATCTGTTTCGAGGTTATTTTGGTTATTTGCGGGTTTTGCCTGCCTTGGGGTTATTATCTAGTATGTGCTGAACCATGAAGATTGAACCCATTTATCGACCATCAAACATATCAAAATTCAATGAAGGAATGATGGCAAGGTGATGAAAAATGGATGCGATGGGGATCTTACGGTGTACAGCGGGCGTATCTGAAACCGGGAAATTAGCTATGATTGCGAAAATTTCGGCGGGATTGCGAAAGAATTCGCAATCATGAAAATTTGTAATCTAGCGAAACCACCGCTATAGCGAATCCTTGTGCCTAGCGAAGTGCCGATTTCGCTGTCTCTAAAATATTTCGCTAGGCTAAGCGAGAATTTTGCTAACTAATGAAATTCCTTTGTGCATACGAAATTTTGTGATCTACGCTATCTCGTGCAATTTAAGCTGGAGTTAGCGAAATTTCGCTAGGCTAGCCAATTTTTCGCTATCCTATGATTATCTTACATAAGCGAATTCCTACCGCCTGTTAATTTGTATAATTAATGCCAAACGACCCCGTTTTGGTTATTTACCTTCTTGTCCTTTGTTTTAGCCCAAACTTTAGGCTTTCTTGTATTTTCATACATTGGGTGGTCTATATAAACCCCCATGGTTTTGTAACCCTAAGCAACTTGGAAGATCTTTTTGGCAACTTTTCATTTATGTAAATATCTCCCGCAGCTTTCAGTTAGGGTTTGCTTTTCTCTCTTCTCTCTCCTCTTTCTTTCATTTTCTAGGCTACCAAACACCCCTCTTGAGGATGACAACTCAAGAGATGCAGCCTAAGAATCTCCATAACTTTGCTGAAGAGAGGGTTGCTAGCTTGGTTTTGGGGCGGTTGCGGAGTTGTTCTCATGTGTTTTAAATGCTCCCAGTCTTTGTATTTATGGCTCAAACTTTTCAGACTAGGGTTGAATATCATTTGATGTCATTACCTTGGCCAATACTTACCATGCTTTGAATTCTGAGCATGTATTGTTAGATGCAGCATTATTCTTTAGATGGCGCTACGAGCCCTTTGAAATGAGGTTGAATGTTAGGGTTTTAAACTGAAAGGGGCTATGGATGCATGTTGCCTGTGTTGACTCAAATAGGAGTGGTTTCTAGGGTTAGGTTTTCTAGTTAAACAAAGATCCGGTTATGGCTTGGACTATAGGTTGCTTGCCATGATGCGAGGATATAACCCGAGGACACTTGTTTGCCCCATGTTATCAAGTTAGTGACCTAAACCTTCAAAGTTACCATTTCACACTTCACTTTCAGTTTTTACAGTTATTCAGTAACCAAACAACTCCACCTATTTTAAACAAAATTCCAAAAATCCAAACTAAAAGCCTCACCATTTTCAACACTGATGCGAATCATTCCTAGGTGAAAACCCATCCCGGGTGTTCGACCTAGACCGGCTATCTTTGCGGTAGCTTGACTACGCGTAGGAGGGAGCTAGGAATATAAATTTTTGTTGATTCGCTCGCCACCTGCGGGTGGCGCGAGATCAACAAGTGTAAAACCCAGTAGGAAGAGCCCTACCTCTTTGAGTTTGTCGAAACTCCTTCGCTAGGAGCCCTGTGAGGCTCTCGTCACGTAGAGCAACTTTGCTTCTTGGCCTGAAGAGTTCCGACGGTTGGATCGCCCGCAAATCTAGAGAAAAGTTGGATGCTCTCTCACTAGAAAAGATACAAATATGCTACGCAGTCTTTTATTTCGCTTCTCACCGCGCGTTTTCTCCTTGCACTTTGAAAATGAGTACTATTCACTCTTTCATCTTATTATCCAACTTAACAATTTCAATAATGCCTATCATGTCCTCATCTTGGATTTTTGACATTTGGCACTACCTTGGCCTTCCATTTTCATCATCTCTCTACCCATGCACCTTATGTGACATGAGTACATGTTATATGTGACTGTCACATCGATTTTACTAGGCACCCAGATGCTCGATGCCTCGACGTATCAATTTTGACTATCTCGAGTCGACGAAATTCGGCGTGCAGGTAGAATTTTTATGATCACGATTCCAGCGTGAAATCCGTTTTGTCATCGAGATCTAGAGAATAAATTTCATATTTTAACCGAAATTACAATTTTGTAACGAAATTCTGATTTTGCCATTTTCAGAAAATTAGAATTTCTCGAGTCTTACAAAACGTGAAATAAATATATATATATATATATATATATATATATATATATATATATATATATATATATATATATATATATATTCCATACACCCGATTCTCTAAGTTGGATATATAATTGAAACACACCCGCCTACTAGCGCGAGTGTGCGACGACCCATAATCGCCGGTCGTTGCGCCACAGCGACTAGAAACTCTATGAAGCGGCCGTGACCTTTGCTTAAACCTCGTATAAAAATTTTTCTTTCTTTTTCCAACTTAGGATTATGTAAAATCTTGGCAGCGGTAAAACCTCACCAGCATGACGACTGCGTATAGGACAATTCCAAATCCTGTATACATAACTTACATATTTCCAAATATGGCAACCAGCAACCCAAAACATTTTCACAACTACACTATGTACATACATATGCTCCATTATATAAATTCAAAGTGTTTCCTTACAAAATATTATTAATTACAGCACTCGCACAAATGTCAGGAGAAGTCTATGTGCTCCCGACATCGGTATGCAATACGGAAAATAGTTTTAAAATATAAAATAATGAGCTAAGAAAGCAGGCTCAATGAGTGTATGTTTATAAAATGTTTCCTTTTTCTGAAAATATCTCAAAACTATAAAACTCTCTTTTTACAAGACATTTTCGGAGAATCTTGTGACTTACTTTAAAGTTTCCATAAACTTTACTGTGCCTTGCTTTTAAAAGTTTATAAAACTTTTAATGCCCCTTCCTTGCTTTTCTTTTCTTTTCTTTAAAAGTTTATGGCTTTTCTCCAATTCTCTTGCTTGCTTGCTTTACCTTGTTTGCTTTGCAAAAGTTTAAAAAAACTTTTTTATAAATATCTTGCTTTAAAATGTACAAAACATTTCTCAAATCTCTTGCTTTAAAATTTCTCCAAACCTTTCACAAACCTATTGCTTTAAAATTTTCTCAGAAACTTTTAAACAGAACTGGGCTCATAGTTTTTTAAATCACCACGGGAGCACGGGCTCAGCCGTCGTTTAAAATCACCACGGGGCTTAGCTCAACCCAGTCATTTTGAAATATAAGCGGGAACTGTGCTTCGACCGTTTGCTTTTAAATCTGAGCACAGGCGTGCTGTGGTTGATTTTCAAAACTATATGATCATGCTTATAAAACATCAACCACTGGAGGCCTATACTTGCTTGTTGTACCCTAGTGAACACGGGGCACAGGCATCGGCCAGGTCGGTGGAAGGACACAATATCGCATCACCTTTTTCCGGTGAATATGGTGGAATTGACCTTGTGTCGCCATCTCCATAATTTAGCTAACGCGTTAACCCTATATACTCCTGTACGTGCCACGATCTCCTTTAAATGAGATGATGCATGACCTAAGTTTGTCGACCAGGCAAAACTAAAATGCATGTATGATATCCTAACACCACTGTGCACGTACGGAATACCTCTAACCGGTATGCTTGCTTAGAACTAGGGATTTTAGTTAGGTCTGTTTTCACAAATATTCTTTTGCTTGCTTGCTTGCTTGCTCTTTGAAAAATGGTTTACAATTCAAAACCATTTGCTTACTTTTCAATTATGGTTTAAATCAAAACCATTTGCTTACTTGCTTGCTTCCTTGAAAAATGGTTTAATAATTCAAAACCATTTTCTTATTTGTTTTTTGAAATATTGGTTTTACAATTTAAAACCATTGCTTGCTAAATTCCTTGCTTGCTTTTCAAATGGTTGGAATAATCAAAACCATTATTTATTTGCTTTTCACATATGGTTTAAAATCAAAAGAAACTTATTAAATACGATGTAAAAACAATTTATAATAATAATACATAGTATTTGGAAAAATTAGGTTTAGAACACTCACCTTTTAAGCACTAAAATTTGAGCACGATTCTGCAATTTTCCGCCTTTATTTTTAGCCTACACATTTGATGTATTAGACCACATACGTCAGCACAACCAACCAAATACTATTTACTATTCACTATGCACTATGCATACGTATTTATACGTATTCATACATATTTACTATTTTATACGTATTCATACATATTCCTTTATTTCACATGGAAATCAGTAATCCAGATGATTTCGATGTACCCACATGTAGCTCTCGTCGTAGAGTAACTTTAACTCTTGATAGAAAATGCGACCATTAGAATCATGTCTGAGAAAAACCAAAAATTAGGATTTTCCGAATTTTTGTAATTCTCGGTGAAATCAGTGTTTTGGTACCGCAGCGTGGCCCTTGTCGCGTAGAGCAATTTTCATTTTTGGCCCGACGAATTCTGACGGTCAGATTTCCGTAAATCTGAGAAAGAAGATTTCACATGTCCCTTTTCTTCCTTTCTCAGTCCGTTTCAGCCCCGAAACAATTTATTTTGTCCCGGTTTCAATTTTCTTTATCCTAATTGAATATTCTTTAAATATCTGCCATTTTTCGGAATTTTTCAAAAATCCCGTTTTTAGGTTTCACTCTACACCCACGCCTAGAAATTCATAAAATATTCCGATTGTCTCGAATTCAGCGAAACTTTTCATAGGTCAGATTTCTTGAGCGAACTTAGCAGCGCGGTCAGTTTTAATCATCGAGATCCTGAAGAATTTTCGAGACTTCCCTGAACTATTTTGGCAAATTTATTAATATTATTATCTTTTGAAATTCCATAATTTGTACTTTCACCCCCTCCACTTTCCTTAATTGCAAAAGTGCCACAATTCTTTGAAAACTTTACAATTTTATCCTTAATAACAACTTCGAGAATACTCTGATGGCACTAAAGTCTTTTTGGTGTACAAATGCGACCTCTTTGTTGATTTACACATCACAGTACACCATCTCGGGACGGGGCGTTACAATAATAATTAGGGGTGCTAATGAAACGAGACAATTCGCGAACTACTCGGACTCGGCTCGATCAAAACTCGGTTAAAACTCGACTCGAGTAAGCTTGACTCGAGCTCGAGCTCGACTCGAAATGTTAGCAGGAAGTAGGTAAACGCTTTCAGTAAGCTTCGACTCGAGCTCGAGCTCGACTCGAAATGTTAACGACTCGACTCGAGCTCAGTTGAACTCGAACTCGACTTGCATCATTAGCACCCCTACTCATAATCCATATAATTAAAATATGAAAAATTTTAATAACCGATATTTTTGTAAAAATATCCACCGATATTTTATCGATATTTCCGCTATTTCCGCTATTCCTGTAAAATTCAATTACTGATATATCGTATTCTGGAAATATTTTGATCCTTCTTGGGAACGTATTATACACCTCGATCCTCGTTACGGTTCTTAGATCTTTGCATCTCGAGTTATTGTTTACGAATGATTACTATTACATTATTCTTCACTCCGCACCACTCGGCTCTTTACCTCTTGCTCCTACAATTCTTTATTTCTGCATCTTTGCTTCTCTCCGATCATCTTTGTTCAGCTGCGCCCCATCATCCTCATTGTATTTGCCCATCTACATCATTTATCTGTTGATGTTGGATTCTTTGTTATTTAACAATCTTAGGAATTTGTTTTGCACCACTTTTTATCATGGAAATAAATGCTCCCGGCGGCTTCCCTGCGCACGCCGATATGAGTAGTTTTGCCTTTGCATCACTCCATTTGTCGGTGTAGCTCACCAATCCTCCATCATTATGGAAGATACAAACCGCAAAAACAGGTAGCTAGCGGCTTGAATGTTGACGAGCAAACTGGGTTTCAAACCGACACAAAAAGAGTACAAACATAAATCCTCAAAACTCGAGGGAACAAACCCAAAATTTCTAACCTCTTGCTTTCAAAAGAGAGTACCTATTTTGTTTGTGGCAAATAATACCATCATGCACCACAGTGCGAGAAAGAAATACTTGGAAGCAGGTAAATCCTCTAAAGCGACTTGATGAAGAGATGACATAATAAACGTATTATCTCACAAGCTAATATGATGACCAATTCCAAGAATTGGGTGGTAGACTTCACAGTGCAACATGTGGCGCCCCAATTCGGGGTCAGGGTGGCTACCCGTCAACGTGAAATGCTCGTGGATGTCGGGTAGCCTACGGGGCACTCACACGACAAATGGGGAGTCTGCATGTGGAAGCTCTGCTGGGATGCATGCTGTCACAACATCAGTCATGAGCCACCTTGAGACAAAGCGACCTCTTGACCATGAAACAGTGTCAGCTTATGTGCAACTATCTACCATAGATTGCAAGAGTTAATAAATTACTCTATCTAATATATCAAACTTATAGAGTTCTAATATGTTTAAAATCATGAAAGCCACAGCAGGGTTTCTTCACAAACTCGGCCTCTAGGATGGCGAGTCTCCTGCGATGCATGTACTGAAAATATATTTCCCTTGACGGGGGTGAGCTAATGCTCGATCTTTGGAATCATACTAAATGGGCTACTCTGCCTAAGTGCATATCACGATGCTCCAAAGTAAACACATTCAAGCAAATGCATGATCCTACTTCAGATGTCTAACGGATCATCTCATGCCACGAGTCTCACCGACTCCCTCACACTTGCCTAAGCCACGTATGAGCAACATTATTTTCTAACAAAGCTATTTGTTATCATTTGTGGACTACCCTCCGATATAAATAGTGGACTGTCTCCGATGTTATATTTAGTGGACTACCCTCCGATGTATATCAATTGGGCCGTCTCCAACGATTGATATTTTATATATGGACTACCCTCCGATATTAATAGTTATTATTATTTAGTCAACCCTCCGAAACTATTCTCTCGATAATTACCTCATGCACTCACTCCTATTATTCTAGGATACCCCCAATGCATATGGAATGCATGATGTCAATTCCATTACAATTCTATAACACATGCAAATATATAATCATGCATATATTCACATAATTTAAATCACCTGAAGCTTATGTCATGTAATTTCACCATCAATTACATCAAAATTAGCTCACGTGGGCTAATGATCAAACACGAGCAACTCGATTTGAATTACTCAACCAAACACATTATTTCACAAAATTATTTTGAACTATTCTTAGAATAGTGAAACCCTCAGTTACTATTCCTGACAAATCACCAATCATCGATTCACTTAGTGAACCCGAATTTCCCGGCCATTTTCGGCCTCATACACATCAAAGCATGTATTAACACATAAATGCACAAATTAGCAACCCAAAACAGCCCGTGGACAGTCACGGACTGTCCACATGGGTTTCTAAAAATTTCTACTTCGATTCCAAGCTTTGGAACCGATCAAACGGCCCCTCACGGCCTCATTCAACTCAAACATTGTAAACACACTTAAACAAAGTGTAAAACCCAAGTAGGAAGAAACCCCTACCTCACGGAGTTTTTCAAAACTCCTCAAAACTGGAGCCCACGCGTAGGTCTCTCTGCGTAGAGCAGCTTTCCTTCTCGCTCCGAAGACTTCCGACAGTCGGATCTCCTACAATCTTAGAGAGAAGGTGAACGTTCTCTCACTAAAAACCAAAGCTCAAACTCCATGTCAGTTTTTCTCCCCTCCAGCACGTTTTCTTTCTCTTTTTCAAATGTAGGAGACGACACTATTTCTCTTTTGTCTTTTTCTAACTTAAACAATTCCAAAATGACATTTATGTCCTCTTCTTTTCGATTTTGACACTCTCGAACACTATCTAAGCGTCCATTTCATCATTTCTCTACTCCTTGCCACTTGGCATGAGTACGTGTTATATACTGACTTTTGTCACATCGAATATCGTTTTACACGGCACCAGCAGCGTGCCTCGAAAACATGTAGAGATTAGACTATCTCGGGTCGGCGATGTCGACGTGCTAGCTAGATTTCACGAGACGATTCTAACGGTGCAATCCATTTTATCATCCGAGATATAGAGAATAAATTTTGGATTGCACAACGAAGTACAATTTAAGTAATAAGAGAATACGATTTTTGCCATTTTCCATAAAATTGGAATTTCTACGGTCTTACACGACAAGGCATATTGTGCAAACAAAGATGCTTTACCTCTACACTCCGGTAGGGATGATGAAAGGTTGTCTACCTTGGTGTCTCTCACATTGCTCAAGTCTGGGGAAAGGCAAAGTCATCTTTGAAGCTTCGCTTTGGGAAAAACTACGGCCTTAAGTAATGTCTTGCATATTCCCAATATAAGAGCAAATTTAGTTTCGGTGGCTCACATTGGGAAAGGTGGGGAGTTAAAGTGTCATTTGAATCGACAAGATTATAATGACAAAGATAATATCTTTGTAGGAAAGGGTTTTATGTCGGGGCTCTTTGTGCTTAGTATCTACGAAGTTATGGATAAGAATGCTTCTTCTTACTTACTTTGATTCGTATGATATATGGCATGCTAGATTAGGACATGAAGGTAGTGGATATATTAAGAAATGCAAACTCTAGGCCTAATCAATAATATGATTATTCATACTTAGAAGTAAGTGCCAAATATATACTACTTCTAAGCTAACTAAAGAAATGCAGCTCAGTGACTAAGAGAAACAAAGTTATTAGAACTTATTCATTATGATCTAGGAGATTTAAAAACAAATAAATGACTAGGGAAGTAGAGAAATTCTATGTAACCTTTATTGATGATTATTCTAGGTTTGGTAGAATTTACTTACTTAGAAATAAGGATAAGCACATTTGTATGTTCTTAAGCTATAAAGCTGAGTAGAAAATCAACTTGATGAGAAAAATCAAGGATTAGATCGATAGAGGCGAATACATCCTTTAAATGATTATTGTGAAAAGGAAGAATAATTCATGAAGTGACTCCTCCTTATTCACCGAGTCAAAATAAGGTTGCTGAATGGAAAAAATAGGACTCTTAAAGAAATGGTGGGTCTCTACTTGTTAGTGCTTAGGGACCTAACAATACGTGGGGTGAGAAGCCATACTCTCTTGCATGTCATCTACAAAATAGAATTCCATACGAGAAAAGCTGGTAAAACACCACATGAGTTATGGAAAGGTCATGAACCTAACCTTAAATATTTGAAAGTGTGGGGGTGTCTTGCCAAGGTTATATTACCTGATCCTAAAAAGAGGAAAATAGGGCCAAAGACTTCTGATTGCATGTTTATTGGGTATGCTAGTAATAGTGCAGTATAGTTTCTAGTTTTGAAAAGTGATGTTCTGAAAGCAAAACTATTATTGAGACAAAATGCGGGTGTTTGAACAAATTTTCCCACTTTACGAACAAATTTCTTATACACACACAATTGTGAATCTTTGAAAAATCATATGATGAGCATGTTCCCCACTTGTGTGGATGATGTGAGCTCTCATGATGAGTTGAGAAGGAGTAAGAGACGAAGAAAAGAGGTTTCCTTTGGAGATGATTTTTATACTTACTTAATTAAAAATGAACCGTCATCTTACTTTGAAGCGATTTCTTCCCCTGACGCATTACTTTGGAAGCCATTAAAATTGAGTTTGACTCTATTTTAAGAGGCGCTCATAGAGGATTAGTGTCGGTTGCCTTCAAGAGCAAAGCCCATTGGTTGCAAGTGGATTTCAAAAGAAAATGCTCCGAGATAGTTCCATTGAAAAATACAAAGCTGGAGTTGACATAAGGTTTTTCACAAAAAACAAAATATTGATTATTTTTGATGCATTTGCTCTGTTACTAGGATCTCTTATTAAATATTTTAATTGTTTAAACCCCGATTCGCAAACTTTATCCATCAAATGGTTATTAAAACGGCCTTTTAAATAGGACTTGGATGAAGAAATTTACATATTTTACAACTTTGAAAATTTGTATTACTGGAAAGAACATAAAGTTTAGAAAATTAAACAGAATCTCTATATGGTTTAAAACAAGCACCTAAACAGTGGAATGATAAATTTGATAATGCTTTGTTGAAAAACGGGTTTTTATCTGTTGAAGTGGATAAATGTGTATACACAAAGTGTATAGGAAAAGAATGTGTAATCATTGCATTTCATGTAGATGATATGTGTGAGTCTTTATGGCACTGCTTTGGTAGCTGGTACATAGTACGAGATTTCTTCAGTTTTGACATGAAAGATATGGCGAAGCTAAGGTCATTTTGGGTGTGAAAATCATAAGGATGGGTGATAGTATAATACTATCACAAGAACATTATGTTGAGAAAATACTCAAGAGGTTCGGTCATTTCGATGATATGTTGAGAACATCATAGTACCCCTTATGATGAAAACACTCATTTAATGAAAAATAGAGTGATCACATGGGTGGTGGTAATACCTGGTGTGGGAGTCTGATGGTACATGAATTTTCTAGACGACATAGCATATGCGGTGTGAATTCAAATAGACATACACATAATCCCAATAGCCGATCTGTTGGGTGCATTAGCTAGACTAATGAAATACTTAGGAGTACCATGAACTATAAGTACATCCTATATAGTCAATTTCCGTGTGTGGAAGGATTCACAAGTAGAATGCTAACTGAATCTTTGATTCAGATGAGATAAAATCACAAGCGGTTATGTCTTTACTTTGGGTGCAAATTGTTGTGGCTTGGAAATCATCTAAACAAACTCTCATTGCTTCTTCTACCATGAATCCGAGTTTATAAGCTCTTGAATGAGGCAAAGAAGGCTGAGTGGATAAGAACTTACTATCGGGAATTCCTTTAAAATCTGACCGACTATGGGTATACATGCATTGTGATTACTTAGCGACAATATCGATTGCAAAAGAATAAAGCGTTTAATGGGAAGCGAACATATTCGTCTAAGACATGAGGTAGTGAAACAACTGTTGAAAGATGGAATCATTTCCATTGATTATGTAAAGTCAGAAGTGAATTTGGCCGATCCTCTGACTAAGTCTTTGGGAAGAAAATTAATTTTGGAAACATCGAGTGGAATGGGACTTAAGCCAATATGAGATTAACAGTGATGGAAACTCAACCTTTGTGATTGGAGATCCCATGAAGAAGGTTCATATAGGTAATAACAAGTCACTTGTTAATCCTGCTACTAGCCAACAAAATGGTCCCTTTCTATGGTGTGTGATTATGGTGCTAGATATAATTTGAGAGAGTTGATTAATATTCTTAATGATTTCCTTATCCCTTATAGGTGGTACATATAAATGCAGTATGTATTTGATGAAATCCTGCCTATATAAGGTATTAATTCAAGGGCGCTCTATGGAGTGGTATGGCAAGATTTCTAGTAGCTTATGAATTAATCGGGAGCAGCGCATGGCTGTCGCGCTGCGACATTTGAACAACAAGAATCGTGATATGTGGTGCTTTGATGATAGGTCTCTAATTTACGGTAAAAAGTACTCATGGGTTCTGTGAAGCTATGGCTTTCACCCAAAACTGTAAGTTAAACCTTATTCATCTATGTTTGGTTCATGATTCATTAGACACAAACTTAAAGGCATTAACATCTTCTTCCATATTCCAAACAATATGTTTTAAATACAAAATTTTTTCTTTCTTTTGAAATATGTGGGGGATTGTTGTAAACAATAGGTTTTTTCATTAAAAACAAAAACAAAAAGTTGTGTCGCACATGGAACAAAGACAAGGTTTTTCTTTAGTTTATATATTAAAACCCATTTATGGACTTATACATGGATTGAGAAAAAGGGAGGCCTTGCGAGCACAAGAAATGGGCCAAAAGCCCGATTTCAGTGCAAATCGATGGATTTGTCCTCCTATGCGTGAATAAACTCGAAACGAATTTGATTTTGCTCCAAATAAATTTTGTTTTTGTAAGCTTACATAAAACCCTTAGTTTTTAAGTATTTAAAATCAAAACAGTCCAAAGTCATAAAATGTGACGCCCCAAAGCAGAAGTCGTTGACTACCACGTCAACTGCGAATACAAGTGAAATTGGTTACCCCGTACCACTTTAGAAAATCGGGCGAGTCTCAGCACTTTGTACGGGGGCTCTGCCCAAATACATAACTGCATATCTGTCCCGAGACAATCAATATATGCAATATAATCCCAACATGAGTAAAAATGCCTCTTGGGCTCATAAACCAATACTCATAAAATCAATTATCACTTAACTATTCTTAATTCTCGATAATTAAATAGTTTAATAACACTTTTTGTTTTATACAAACATATATTAAAATCTACAATTCTAATACATGGTATGTCCAAAAACCATCAAGCCACAAACCGGCTTCTTCAAAATCAACCTCAAAATGAGTTGTCTCCTCGAGCGCTCTTTGTACCTTAAAAATAAAGGGGGGTCCCACGACGGGGTGAGCTAAAGCTCAGTAGGAGAATCGCCCTAAGTTGGCTACTCACCACCTAAGTGCAGTGCAATGCTCCAAAGTAAACACACACTCAAGTAAATACATGATCCCCTTGAATGTCTGCATGATCACCATGTCACGAGTCCTCACCGACTCACTCACACTTACTAATGCATGCATGAAAATAATCATTTTCAAAACAAAACTTTTGTTCTTGAAATATGCTACCAAAATATTCGGTAAAATATGGGACTACCCTCAGGAGTGAATTGGTTGGTGAGCTTTAGAAGCAGTCATGGTCCTCATCGAAGTGATCTGTTGGCCCCGTCTCGACCCAATTCTCGGGCTCATCATCATTTGAAATTCCTTTATGACTTCCTTATCCGTTTTTATAAAAAATACCTTGTCATGCACTCTAACTCTAGGTTACCCGGTGCATATGAAAATGCATTATGCCATTTTCAAAACCATTTACAATATGACAATATGCATATTTTCAATCAACTACAATTTTACTCATGTAATTTAGCATCACTCATCACCCGATGTAGCTCACTTGAAGCGACTCATAATCTTCCAATGGCTTATAACACAATTTAATTCCATGTAATTGTGTCATTGAACTAACACATTAAAATAATGTCTTAACCTATCTAGTTCCACACATATCAAGCCATTCGTTTCATACCATTTCAAGCACACAACACATGGACAGAATTCTATCATTTCACACAAACAGGGACTATTTTACGGTCCCAGCGGAGTAATTAAAGAAGGCCATCCCGCGGGCAACCACACTTCACATCGGTTCCCTGCTTGATGAGCAGAATTTCCTGTCTCCCAATTCCGCGATCTCTAATCACCCAAAGCATAATTTATTCCATAAGTACCGCGCCGCGCGGCCGTGAGGTCCCGACGGCCACGGAGCGCGAAATGTTCAAATCTCCCACGGTCGGTCCAGTATTTTGGGGCCGTCAAGCTACCATTCCGGCATTTCTCATATCAACGTATGCATTTGCGATTTTGGTGAAATAAAAACATCGAAACAGCCTTTAATTTACGAGGGCGATCACGGATGGAAAAATCCCAAGAAATTCTAACAATTGGGTCCCATGTTTTTGGGGCCGGAATCAAGCAACCCCTCACGGCCTCCCGAGCCAGCAGAAACATGGAAAAACCCTTAAAAATGGGAATGGCATGGCAGAGTAGGAAAATCCTACCTCTTGGAGTTGTCAAAAAACTATAGGCAGGGGTCCACATGTGGCACGCTCAGGCGTGGAAGCGTTTCCCTTCTTGCTCTGGCCGTGACGGTCGAATCTCAGTTTTAGAGAGAAGCCACTCTCTCTCTAGAGCTCTCAAATTTGGAGCTCACTGCGTAAAAAATGGCTACGTTTTGCTTTGGCTAATTGAAGATGAATGACTATTGACTATTTTGTAGCTAGTCACTTAAAATCAAATTCCATAATTACCATTTTGTCCCTAACACGGTTGATATTGACTATCTCGGCCATCCATTTTCATCATTTCTCTACTCATACCACTTATGGTACATGAGTACATGCTCTATGTGCCTTTTGTCGCATCGAAAATCGATTTACGGCACGAGCCTTCACGATGCCTCGAGAAAAGCGTCGCAGGCTTCAGGCGTCGAGGAAAATTCACGAAATTTTACGTGCTAACTAGATTTAGGTGAAGCGATTCGCGGTACAATCCGTTTGTCATGTCCCGAAGTCCCGAAAGTGTTACGGATTTTTAACATAATTACAATTTTGTAATTAAAATTACGATTTTGCTTATATTAGAAGTGGAATTTCTCGGTCTTACATAAAAGCGCGATGATATAAAACCGTTTGATTTTGAATTCAAATTCTAACTAAATGTGCATTTAATCCATAGCGGTTTGAGTATTACAATTAATTTTTCATTTAATTCGTAACGTTTCACATTAATTATTACAATTAATTTTGCATTTAATTCCTAATGTTTCAAATTAATTCTTATTCTTAATGACCAACGACCATAATTTTCTAAATTGAAAAATGAGTTCTAAGTTTGATATGTCTTTGTCTACGATAGAGAAGGCGCGTATGTTGGGTGATCGATCCCCAAATTTTCAAAAGCGATGGAAAATGGGGATAACAGTTGTCATGGAATTAGTAAGGATGTTGTGCCTAGTGTTAAAAATGAAGATTATGCCATGAAGAACTCTATCATTCATTCTCCTACCAGGAATCATCCAGTTGATCTTATTGACATCAAGCATTCGTATCTCGACATCGACGGTAGGCATGTTCTCCTTTGGGTCTCCTTCCCGACAAGCATGTCAAAGCAATTCTTCAAATCAAAGTGTCTCCAACAGCTTCACCGTCAATGCTGCAACTGCGGCAAATGCTTCCACTCCCACCATCAATGCTGAAACAGTGTTTTACTTACCTAGCGCGTAATTTGTTTCAATGATATGAAATTGAAATTAAGAAATGTTGATACGATTATGGATGGCTTTTTTTCATTAAGTTGATTTCTCTTTTTTTCGATTCTAAAATTTTTCATTATTTAGAAATAAACACTAAAATACCATTTTCATCATATTTAATAATATATCAAACTTTAAAATTAATTAGAAAACCACCTTCCTCAAAAGTACTTAAATTTATGTCCCATAACATTTACCTAATTTTATATAAATCGATACCTTCATTTCAACATCTTTGTAGAGTCTATTTTCTAAATATAAAATGTTTATTTATATGAAAATATTATTAGCCTATTCTTTTTCTTGCCTTTGTGTTCAAAAACAAATTATGGAAAAAAGAAGAATGTAATTAATATAATTTGAAATAAAAGAATAAATTGAATTTCTATTATTTCATCATTTAGTATGAAAAGGAATTGGGGAAATAAAAAATTATTTTGATGGTAATAGTGATGGAAAAGAAATAATTTTGTTTTATTGTATATCGAGGATATATGCGGATTTTTAAAAATATATTAAAATAAATAAGAATATATATATATATATATATATATATATATATATATTGAAGTAATTTTGATAAGTATATTTCATTATAATATTTATTAAGTTTTAATTATTTAGAATTCCTTAATTATTATATTTATCCATTAAAAAATTAAAATTGTTTCTATTGGTCATAATTTTCATACTTTAGATAAAGAATTAAATTATTTCTATGATTTATGTAAAATATTTGTTTAAGATTCAATTTTTTAAAATTCCATGAAAGTTGTAATGAGATATTTTACGGAGTTTTACAGGTGTAAGCTGGAAAAGAAAAAGAAAATTAAAAAATAATAAATTTATTTTTAACGAGGGGAAGAAAATAAATTTCTAAAGTTTTCTAGGATTGTAAAATTGAAGAAAATGGGGTAAGGCTGAGTACATAAAATTTATTTGAGTGGTGAAAATGAAAAAAATTATGCAGTGATTGGGTATTACTTGATTGTATTACAAAAGAAAATTTGTATTTAACGATACTTATATGTTGGCGCCAGTGCCACGACCTTGGGTGTATGGTGGATGGATTATTGCAAGTTGAGTGGGTGTTGAAAATTGTATTCTGATACATTTTTGTATTGCGAGAGAAAGAAGGCTTGAGGGGAATTTGGAAGTGTATTGTCGTTGGAAGATTGTATTAGGGTGTGTAGTTAGTTGGGAAGAAAATTATGATACGATATACAAAAGCGTATTGTGGCGAGGCTTGAGTAGGCTAGGATTGTATTGCAGGATTTGTATTGAAAGAGACTTGGCTGCAGGAAAATTGTATGTAATCTGAGAGTGTATTGTGGCACAGAGGCGGTGGAATTTCTTTGGAGGCGTGTGTGAAACCATGGCTAGAGCTGACCAGTGAGCCCACGGCTGCCAGTCTTGGGGAACACGACAAAGAGGCGCTTCCGAAGCGCGCGACGGCGGGAAGCGCGTGCGGACCGCGAGGCCGGCGCGGAGGCTCTCGGGCGCGGGCGGGCGTGCGGGTGCGGCGCGGCCGGGCGTCTTGGCCCGGGCCCGGCGGGTGCACTGCACTCGGCTATTTTGGCACCCAGTTTGACTCACTTCTTTGTTCCCCAAGTCGATTTTTGGATATGGTTGCATTGGGCGAGTTCATGAAACGCATTCATCACAAATGTTTTCGAAATTTTTGTGAATTAAGCAAAAAAAAGAAAATAAAATAAAATGAATAAAATTAGACAAAATTTTGAAACATAAAATTTTCAAAAATGAAATTGCAATAAAATTTTTTGGTGTAGCAAATATTTTAAATACGAAAAATTAGGTGCCTTGCATTACACAGTAAAATGCTGAGACGATGTTCTTGACTTATGTGTATGATTAGTGTCTCGAGGCTGTGTTGATGCCTTAGAGATACTGTATTGAGATTTAACTACCATGTTAATTGTGTAGATGGCTAGTAAAGGACGAGAGGGCGTGGGACGTCCATAGGGCGCTACGGTCGGGCACCCGCCAGGCATTGACCCGTACTTGATGGTTGATCGACGGGCCTTTGCGAGGTTATGGGTGTACAGTTGGTACACTTGCTCCTTGCTGGTAGCATAAGCGAGTAGTCGGGGAGATCCCCAGTAACCTCAGGGTTTGACCCAGCGTCATCATAGACCATTCACGGGAGGGCAGTGTTGCGGACAGTTGGTTTATGCAAATCGAGAACATCTTTGGAGGCTATGTGAGTCACCTCACCGTCTACGACCGGGATCCCGAGGGTTAGCTTCATTCTAGCTAGAGGGGCGAGGGCCCAGTATGGTGGAGATGGGCTAGGACTACAGAGACTTAGAGTTATAGCATGGGCGGAGATTTGAGGCTGTTCATGGGTAAGTACTTTCGAGAGCTGCGAGGAGCATCGCGGCTTAGGAGTTCCGTGACGGGCGGCTTGGCCTTGATGAACTACGTGGCTAGATTCACATAGTTAGCCGGTTTGCTGATGATTACGTGGCGGGACCTTTGGCAGTTAACGGTCCCGAATGGGCTGAGATTGTCCGTTCGGGCGGGATTATGGGACTTCGCTACAGGGATATGGACTACATGGTTGGGGCGGCGTTGACATAGGCCCGAGAAATAGAGGATGCTCGGAGCACTTTCGGATAACGTTGCTAGTATTATTAGCAAAGGAAGGGCTGATCTGGGTCTTCTTCCGAGTTCAGGAAAGAGGTAGAGAGCTTCTAGTTCGCCGAGTTTGGTCGCGACCATGCGGATGATCCCGGGAGCGGATGAGAGTTCTTGGGTCGGGGGCGGGGCGGATGGTATCCCCTGTTGTCGGCCGGCCTGGACACATGAGAGGATTGCCCCAGAAAACGAGGATCCCAGGAGTTTGGGACGGCTCAGTTCAGTTAGTAGCGGGGCGAGGAGATCTGATGTCGTTCCTGCGGCCAGCGATCTGAGGCGAGAGGAGCCGGTCTTTAGTTTCGGGGGGCTACGGCACCTCCCATTTCACGACCAGGGCAGGGGCGGGAGTATGGGTAGAGGTAGGGCCCGAGGGGCCCACGAGGGGCGGAGACATCCCGGGGGTCCGGGCGTGTGCGCCATCACCACCGCATGAGCCCGAGTCGTGAGATCACCGGTTATACGGGGCGTGTTTTCTATCTGCTGTGGGCTAGAGGTGTTGTTTGTTGATTACAGTGTGGCATTAGTTCATTGCTGAATCAATTGATCGAGTGCGGGCTTAGAGGTTGGAGACCTTTAGAGGGAGCCTTTGTATGTGAGTTCTCCCACATGTATTGGGGAGAGAATGAGGATGGTATGTCGTGGTTGCGAGCTGGAGATCTCGGGGACTACACTCCTGATGGACGTGTGATCATGGACATGTCGAGTTCGATGTCATCTGAGGGATGGATTGGTTGTGACTTACGGTGGTGTCGGGTGCGGCGTGGAGGGTTCTGCTGCAACGGGGCTATGTCGTGTGTGGTATTTAGGGAGGCGAAGCATGACATTTTTCCCCGAGAGCGAGTATACGAGTCAGTGCTTCGAGGGCGGTTGGTGGGTTGGTAGCGAGCCTTACCACACAGAGGGACGAGTGAGACGGACTTAGATCTACCTCGAGTGGTTTGTGGTATCACGAGATGTTTTCCGATGAAATTTACCTACGACTTGATTAGTACCCAAGTAGTGCAATATTGAGCCTTGTTTATCACTTAGGTTTTATATACTTTTGTACCTCAACGATATTGGTGTTGCATGAGGTCCACTGTTTTTGCTAAATTGCATTTTTATGGGCATTTTGGGTAGTTTGGATGTAAATGTCTCGATTCCTCAATTTGACTTGAACACATGAGAACTGAAATTTGATTTGAAGATTCATGATTAACTTCGGAGAATTTCGAACAGCTTATTGAAGATTGAAGGATCAATCTAGAGAAATTTTGGGGGTTGCAAAATTTGGCAACTATGAGGAATTTAAATGAAATTTCTGGTATGGGATTGCAGAGATTTAGTAGGGTCAATTTTTGCGACCTGCGATTTCGTAAGTGCCGAATTTTTCGCGACTGCGGGTGCGGGTGCCGACACCCCTCTGTGACTCACCACCTTTTGATCTGGTGGTTTTTAATCTGAGTTGCCCTTTTTGTAATTTGTTTCTTTAGCCTGATTTTGTAATTTCCTCTTTCTTGAGCCTATATAAGCTCGACCATGCTTATGAAGGGCATCAAATCATAAAATCAGTCAATCAATCGAGGAAGCACGAAGCTTCCTCTGGCATTGGTGATTTTCTTCTTGCCTCCCCTTCACTTTCTTTCATTTTCTTGGTTGCCCGAACACCCTTGATGATGTGAATCAAGGGATGCTTGGCTAATCTCCCTGATCCTTGAAGAGGAAGGCCGGAGTGTATTTTTTAGGTTTAGCTGCATGTCATGTTTTCATGTTTGCATTTTTAGGAGGGTATTTGTGCCGCATTTCAACGAGGTTAAAACCTCTTAAGCATGCCTTTAATGTGTGTTGTAGCTTGAAAGCTTCTTGGGTTCGATGGATACTTTCATTAGATCCATTGAGGCTCGGTTAAGTGGCTCACAGTAGTTATCGTGGGGTAGGGTTTTGAGATGTTTTTCACGGCTAGGAGCATTTTGCCTAATAAGATGCTAACCCTCGACAAGGTAGGCTATTAAATTTTTGGGTTTAAAGGCTTAAAGAAGATCCGAGTTCGAGTGACTAAATGTTACGCTCCCGAGCGAGGATATGGGCCCAGAAGACATGTTGGTTGGCTAGAACACTAAACCCGATGGCCCCGAGGGCTTCAGGTTCTCTTTTAATTTTAACCACATTTATTTTTAGCTTGCAACCATTCACACACCTTTGTTTTACACACACCTGTTAATCGAGGAGAAAACACCATTTTCAATGCAACGCAACCCCTATACCACGAAGAAAACCCATCCCATGTTAGACCCTTTTCAGTATATCTTTGCCAGTAGCTTTGCTACATCAGTAGTAGAATCTGGAGTTATAAATTTTGTTGATTAGAACACCTACGAATTTGAAACGAATCGGTGCTGCCAGGCGCCCGTTCTTTGGGGATGGTGCTGTGATGGAAGAGAAAGCAATGGACTTGTGATTCACATCACAAGTACTGGTGCTATCTCATTTCTTTTTTATTTTATTCAATTTTCCCTACTTGCAGTTCACTGCAGGGGAATTTGAAAATTTTCACTGCTGGGAGTTTGAAGACTCCCCTGTGCAGACAATTAATATTGTTTTGATTTCATCTAACCAATAACCTTTCAGAAAGTAATCGTTTGTTGGTTTCTTGCTTTCGTGTGATCATGTAAGTTTATACAAAGGGGACGTAAATGACCGGGCAGCAAATCGAGAGAGGCTAGGTGCTTCGATTGAAGAAGGTTGTGAAGTTAGCCTACACCCCAATCAAATGGAGACCCCACCTGAGGAACAGCAGAGCCAACAGGGGGTTCACCGGGAACCCAATGCATATAGATCAATGAGGGATCACATCCATCCTCCATAGCGAGCGCACCACGATAATACCCCGCAGAGGATGTGGCAAAGGAGACCTATTTGCGCTCCCGTCCCACCTTCATGGTATGGAAAACTAAAATCCATACACGCATATACGGATTTCGAGGAGGTTTAATACGCTCAAAGAAGGTGCATTCGACATGGACTTGCTCAAGTTGAAAGCCTTCCCTTTGACCCTCAAGGATAAAGCCAAAATTTGGCTTAACTCACTAAGGCCAAGGACCATTAGGAATTAGGCTGAGCTGTAAGCGGAATTCTTGAAGAAGTTCTTCAATGCTCATAAGACCAACAACCTGAAGAGGAAGATCTATACCTTTGCAGCTCATGACAGTGAGAGATTTTATCGCGCCGAGAAAGGTATCTGAGACCATCATTGCATGCCCTCACTGGGCGGCTTTGATACATGGATGTCGGTGAACCATTTCACGATGGATGTCCCCTTCATGAAACACCTCAGAGACCATGTGGAAGGGACTTTCTTAGCAAAAACTCGATGAAGCCATGGATTTTTTTGAACTACGTGGCCGAAACTTCCAGTGATGGATGAGCCGAACCTGGCGGGAGGTAGAAAGGATGAGACCACAAAGAACTCGGCGGGAGGCATTTATGCACCGATGCAGGGTGTGAATCCGCAGCTAAGCTGTCCACCCTAAACATAAGGATGGAAGAACTGGAGCAGAGAAACCACCAGGAGGTACGGCAGTGGCTGAGGCAACTATGCCTAGCCAACCATGCTTTAATTGCCAATCTACTGGTCATCAAGGGGAACATTGTCCAATTTCTCCCTCAGTAAGGGATTTAATGGTTGAAAGTGCAAGTGTTGTGGGCCAAAATAGGCCACCAATGATGCCAGTATGGTAATACTTATAACCCCAACTGGAAGAACCACCCAAATTTGGCCTGGAAGCCTAAACCCTCAGATACGCCCTGTGAGCACCTCGGGCAAAGAACAAGACGGATCCACTAGCCAGCCAGCCCATCAACTTCTTCACCTATGGAGCAAGCTATCATGAATTTGAGCAAAGTGGTAAGGAATTTTATGGAGGAGCAGAAAACTATCAATGCTCAGATAAACCAAAGACTAGAAAAGGTGGAAAGCTCCATTGACAAAAGGATCAAGGGCTTCACAAAGCCTAAATCAAAAATTGATACCATGCAGCCAACCACGCAGTTTGAACAACCAGCGTAAAGCAGAGAAAGGAGGCTCCATCCCAAACTGCCCAATCCAAGGGGAGTACATGAATTAAACTTCCTCAACGAGCCTGCACTAAAAATGGATGAAGTCCAAGCCATTATCACTTTAAGGAGTGGTAAGGAAATTGAGCAGCCAATGTCCAAGCCTGTGGGAGAAAACAGAGAACAGGAGAAAGGGGAGCCTGAACATATAATCATCAAAGAAGACTCGATGAAAGCAAGCATGCCCCCCCCATTTCCCCAAGCACTGAGAGTAAAAAGTTAGCTGGGCTTTTGCCAGAAGGCACCTCGAGGTGCTCGTGCAAATTTCGCGTGAACATCCCTGTTGATATGATTAAATTGTGTTCCAACTTATGCTAAATTCCTAAAGGACTTATGTAATCAAGCCAAAAGGGATCAAGTAATAATAAGAAGGCCTTTCGATCGAACAAGTAAGTTTCTATCATCCAAGGTAAAAACCTATTGAAATATTAAAGATTCCTGATCCCACCATCCTCACTACCAACATCAGATAACTCAGATACAAGGCATTGCTGGATCTAGGAGTTAAGAAAGTCAACCCACGTTTTATACAATGTATACAGCTAGGGTCTGGGAGTTTAAGCTCACAACATCACCCTATCCTTAGCGTGACGCACAAGAAAATACCAAAGGGGATAGTGAGGATGTTTTGGTAAAGCGGTGATAATTTATTATCCAAGGATTTTGTGGTTCTTGATATAGAACCAATACAGAGCCCTCACCGCGCCCATCATACTCGGGAGGCCATTTTCGCCAGCCGCCTAATGCTATAATCAATCATTCTAACTCACCTTTTGGCAACATGACTTGTAGCCCAACATTTTTCATCTAAGTAACAAGGATAAGCCAGCTGAGAACAAGGAGCAGAAGTCAGAAAAAGTATGCCAAGGTGGCACGCTGGCGCGTTTTATTCACACCGCAAGAAAGATTATTCGAGGTCTGGAAGAAGCATTTGATGAAGGATCAACTGCACCAATCAGCCACCTTGCATCTTTTATGCCACCAGCACCACCAAACAGCATAATGCCTGACAATAAGGAGCAGAAGTTGAATTCAACCGCTTGGTCCACCCATCGCAAGCCTCGAGGAGCTCCTCCTCCCGATCCCCTCAAGTCCCATCGCTGACGCAGGGAGTGGTCCCAAAGAAGAACTGAAAACCACTCTAAATTTTAGTTAGATTTATGTTTTGTTTTATTCAATTTCTAGTTTAGGCTCATCATTAAACCCCTTTAATCACAAAGTTTGTAAATTTTCTTATTTTTCTAGCTTAATTTCTTTATACTTTATCTTGTTTGTTGCAAGCTGCCTGTGAAAATCAAATTTTAATCGAGAATTTTCAAAATTTTGTGTCTCAAGGAAGGTGCACTCCGCGAATTTTCGCAGTGGTCAGCTCATATCTTCTTCCTCTCCCAACAACTCATAGTTTCGCAACTCTCCGTCAGGCACCAAATTAATTTCTTAATCTTTGGTGCTATCCAAATTAATGGTCATAAAAGCCATTAATTCCTTCATCTTCCCACCTACCCCTAATCCCCTTTATAAACCTAGTCCCATTTCATTTTCACCTTACAAATCCTCCTTCCAGTGTCAGAAAATTTCAACTCTTCTTCTCTAACTGCTCTTTTTCAGGTTCGGAGATGGCGAAGACGAGAGGAGCCCACACTTATAGGTCGTGGGTGCGCCAGGTCTGGTCCCGCGCGACCCCCTCTCCAGAAATGTGCATGGTCACCCGGCCGTCGACATAGCAGCTCGCAACCTTTCATTGCCACTTCTAAGAGCCGTAGTAGCGCCGGCCCTGAGCCTCCCGGGCCATGCGCCCACTCCGCTCTCACTCGGCCACCGCCCCATTGTTGATGCCGAGGGTTCCTCCTCTCAGGGCTCCCGCCCGCAGGAGATATCACACTCTAGCCCGGCCCACACCACCGCCTCCGCATCCCAGATCAAAATTAAGGGCCCCATCGGCCAAGAGGGCCCTGACACGCTTCCGTGGAGCCATCATCATCGAGATCTAGGGCCCCGCCCTCTCCACCTTATCAGGGTGTTGCCGGAGCCCTGCACTCCGTCCCCGGGTCCATCATTTTTCTACAATTTTACTTTCCATGCGACTTCATCCCGGAATGTTAGCCGCGCAGTGGATGTGAGATTATCACTGAGTTGTACTATGATCTCCGGGCCTTTGCCGCGGACCCGGGGCTTCGAGAGTCCATGCTCCTCATGCAGCGATACCATTTGAAGCCATTTATGGTGTCACACAAGACTACTATCCTCGTCGTTAATGTAGTTCCCATCACACGATGACATCCCTGGCCAGAGTGCGAACCCGATCGCTTCATTTCTATTAACTGGCAGCTAAGGATACTTCGGGCCTCCGATATCACAACAGCCCTCCATCTGTTGGTCCTCGCCAATGCGGCCGATTATAGACTGTGGCCCCATCCTTCGACCAGAGAGATGGTCCGACTCCTCTCTATGGATGATACTGGTGGATCGGTATTTGCATGTGCGCCACTTCCACAACAGAGTGCTTCGGGAGAAGACCACGTTATGAGGTCTAATATGTTTCCACTTCAACATACAGTACAGAGGAGAGGAGTTATCTTAGAGGTGTTGTATCGCATTTCAGAGGGATACCGGTTCAGCCCGGTAGAGTTGATTATGACCTCATTATCCCATTTTGAGGACAGGGTCCACCGCCGGAGTCTGGCCCGAGCTGAGTCCCTGCCTATGCTATTTCCTCGCCTGCGTCGTGCTCGAGCATATCTAAGTTCCTAAGAGCCAGATAGAGCTTCGAGGGCGACCGTGGAGACCGCCCTTACCATCGAAATGGCGACGGCCAGGCTCGTGGCTTTCCACCTTCCACTGGCCGACGAGAGGAAGAGCCGCACGATGATAGTCCCGTCTGGACTTATCCCATACCGAAAGACGCCTGGGGCCTCCACCCGCCACCCCAGATCACTCCACCCTTTCGCTCCACCACCACTCCTCCGTAGGCCTCCAGCCTTCAAGACTCACAGCTCGATGCCCCCACCTCTCCACAGACTTCAGGCTCCATGCCCACGGTTCGGTCTGATACGGCAGGGCCGAGCACCTCCGCACAGCCTCCACAGTATATTACCCCCGCCAAGGGACTTCTCGGCTCTTATGGAGATCTTCGGCCCGCACATTCTCGCCCACACGGCCATAGCCTTCACAGTCGCCTCCGGTAGAGAGGATGACTCGCACCGAGACCCCCTATAGCACGCATCCGTGCTAGCATCATACCTGATAGAGAGCCACCGGGCCCTCCCGATAGAGAACCCTCGAGTATCAGGTTCACAAAATAAATTTTATTTAAATAATAAGCCTGGGTCGAGTAATTCATGAATTGCTCGTGTTTGATCATTGTACCACGCGAGCCTAATTCTTACGTGAATGAAATGAGAAAATTACATAACATGATTGTGTGATTGAATTTTATGTGAATATATGCATGTTTATATATTTACATGTGTTATAGAATTGAAATGGAATTTGTATCATAGCATTTCCACATGCACTGGGTGGCACCCTGTGAGATGGAGGAGTGCATGAGGTAATTCCTAAAGAGAATGGTTTCGCAGGGTTGTCTAAAAATAATAATAATGACGGGAGCAGAATTCCATACTAAAAATATCAATCGTCGAGATGACCCAATTCGATATGTTACTCCAGGGTAGTCCACATATAAAATATCAATCGTCGGAGATGGCCCAATTGATATATCTCGGAGGGTAGTCCACTTAATATAACTTCGAAGACAGTCTACTACTTAGATCAGAGCGTAGACCACAAATATAAACAAATAACTTTGTTTGAAACTAGTTTTCTCATACATGGCTTAGGCAGCGGCGAGCTCTGCGAGGACTCGGATATGTGTCGAGGCAAGCACATTCAAGTAGAATCATGAATTTGCTTTGAATGTGTGTTTATTTTGGAGCATCAGATATGCACTTAAGTGGAGAGTAGTCACTTAGGGTGATTTCTACTACTGAGCATTAGCTCACCTTTTCGAGGAACATATTTTCTCGTGCAATGTGAGCGCACGAGGAGACGGCTCATCCTGTATAATGAGTTTAGAAGAAAAGCCTAGATTGCGGGTTTTGGCCTTGTGATGTATACATGTATTGAATTAGAATTTAATATATGTTGTATAAAAGAGAATTGATTAACTCTTTTGAAACTATTGGATATAGTTGGTTTATATTATGATGAGTATTGTTATTGGGCCCAAGTGACCGTTTTACTCATGCTGTGATTATATTGGACTGTTGGGATAAGTTTTATGTAGGTGTTGTATTTGGATAGAGCTCCCCGTACAAAGGAGACTCTGCCTGATTTTCTGAAGTGGCGTCGGGTAACCCGACATCCACTTGTATTCCGCGGGTTGACGGGTAGTCAACGGACCCCCGAGTTTGGGGTGTCACAAAGCAAGCAAGCAAGAGATTTGAGAAAAGTTTTATAAACTTTTAAAGCAAAGCAAGGCAAAGCAAGCAAGTAAGAGATTTGAGAAAAGTTTTAGAAACTTTTAAAGCAAAGCAAGGCAAAGCAAAGTAAGCAAGCAAAGCTTCTGGAAAATATCTTGTAAAAGAGAGTTTTACAGTTTTGAGATGTTTTCAGAAAAAGCAAACATTTTATAAGGCATACACACTGAGCTCTTTTAGCTCATTATTTTCCTGTTTTAAAACTATTTTCTGCCACGTCACTCCTACCGGAGCATAGTAGGATTCTCCTGACTTTAGTATCAGTGCTGTAATTAATAATATTTTGTAAGGAAATACTTTGAATTTGTATGAGGGAAGCACACAAATGTACATAGTGTAGTTGTGAAATGTGTCGAGCCCGAGGTTTTTGAAAGAATGTTGCCGGTAGCCATATTTGGAAAAGTACCAGTATACAGGATTTGGAATATGTCCTTTATGCAGCTGATATGTTACCAAGATTTTTACCAAATCATAAGATGAGAAAAGGAAAAAATTTTATACGAGTTTTCAGCCAGCAATACGGCTTCGCTTCACAGGAATTTCTAGTTGTTAGAAGCAACGGCTGGAGATTTCTGTGGAGTGGCCGGCACACCTGCCGATAGTAGGGGGTGGGGTGTGTCAAATTTATTAAAAAAAAAAAAGTATGGATTTTATTTAATAAAACTATAACTATTATATTTTAAGTTCTGATGTTTGCTACTCCGCTTTAGTCCCTTAGACTTAATGTATCACCGTCTCCGATGAGGTGCACAAAGATATGTAATCAGAAGGGCGCATATGTGCACCAAGTGCCATTAAAGGATACAATTGTAAAGTTTTAAAGAATTTGACACTTTGCAATTAAGGAAAGTGAGGTGAAAGATACTTCAATGAAAGTTTAAATAGTAAAATAATAATAATAAATTGCCAAAATAGTTCAGGGAAGTCTCGAAAATTCTCTAGATCTCGAATGACGAAACGAACTGCGCTGTTAAGTTCGTCTCGCGAAATCTAGTGACCTAGAAAAGTTTCGTTGAATTCCGAGACAATCGGAATATTTTACGAATTTCTAGGCGACGAGTGTAGAGTGAAACCTAAAACGAGATTTTTGAAAAATTCCGAAAACTGACAAATATTTAAAGAATATTCAATTAGGATAAAGGAAATTGAAACCGGAACAAAATAAATTGTTTCGGGACTGAAACGGACTGAGAAAGGAAGAAAAAAGGACATCTGAGTCCCATTTTAATAAAAATAATAATAAAATCAAAACATCAAAAGTCATACGGACAGACATCGTGAGAATTAGAGGAGAGAGAGAGAGTTTTTTTTAATTTTTAGCTCTTAGTTTATTTCTCATATTTACGAAAATATGACCGTCGGATTTCGTCGGGCAAAGAACAAAAAGTTCTCTACGCGACGAGGGCTACGCGTGGGTACCAAAAACACAGGATTTCACCGAGAATTCAGGTAAAAATTCGGAAAATCCTAAATTTTTGGTTTTTCTCAGATTTACGGCGTTTTAACCGTCAGAATTTTCGGACCCAGAGTTAAAGTTACTCTACGCGACGAGAGCTACGCGTGGGTACCGAAATCACGGGATTTCGCCAGATTTTCAGGTGAAATAGTGAATACGTATGAATACGTATAAAATAATAAATACGTATGAATACGTATAAATACGTATAAATACGTATACATACGTATGAATAGTGGATAGTGCATATTGAATAGCGAATAGTATTTAGTTGGTTGTGCTGACGTATGTGGTCTAATAGATCAAATGTGTAGGCTAAAAGCAAAGGCGGGAAAATTGTGGAATCGTGCTCAATTTTAGTAAGCAGAAAAGGTGAGTGTTCTAAACCCATTTTCCAAATACTAGTGTATTATATTATAAACTGTTTTACACTGATATTTAATGAGTTTGATTGTAAACCATAATTGAAAAACAAGCAAATGGTTTTGATTTAAACCATACTGAAAAGGCAATGGCTTGATTTAAACCATATGTGAAAAGCAAATAAATAATGGTTTTGATTTATTCAACCATATTTGAAAAACAAGCAAGGAATTTAGCAAGCAATGGTTTTAAATTGTAAAACCATATTTCAAAAAAGCAAATAAGCAAGCAAGCAAAAGAATATTTGTGAGAACAGGCCTAACTAAAATCCCTAGTTCTAAGCAAGATATTTATTAATAGTATTCACGCATATCTGGTGTTAGGATATCATACATGCATTTTAGTTTTGTTTGGCCAGAACTTGTGCCTACGATCACAGATGAAAAGCCAGACGTGGCACATACAGAGTATATAGGGTTAACGCGCTAGCTAAATTATGGTGATGGCGACACAAGGTCAATTCCACCATATTTACCGGAAAAGGTGATGCAGACACATGTCCTTCCACCGGCACGGTCGATGCACAGGCTCTTGTGTTCACTAGGGTACATCAAGCAAGTATAGGCCTCCAATGGTAGATGTTTTATAAGCATGATATACAGTTTTGAAAATTCAACCATTGGTGCACCTACGCTCAAAGCTCAGAGATTTAAAAAAGCAAACGTTGAGAACAGTTCCCGCTTATATTTCAAACGATCGTTGAGCTCTGCTCCCGTGGTGATTTTAACGACGCCTGAGCCCAGCTCCCGTGGTGATTTTAAAAGTTAACTAGCTGAGTCTAAGTTCGTGTTTATAAAAGTTTTGAGAAACTTTTAAAGCAAGAGGTTTGTGAAAGGTTTTAAGAAACTTTTTAAAGCAAGAGATTTGAGAAATGTTTTATACATTTTTAAAGCAAGAGGTTTATAAAAAGTTTTTATAATTTTTAAAAGCAGTTAGCAAAGCAAGGCAAGAGAATTGAGAAAGTTTTATGTTTTTAAAGAAAGCAAAGCAAGCAAATGAAGTATTAAATTTTAAAAGCAAGCAAGGGCATTAAGTTTTATAAACTTTTAAAAGAAAGCAAATACAGAAAGTTCTAGAAATTTTAAAGTAAGTGTTAAGGCTTCGAAATATCTTGTAAAAGAGAGTTTTATAGTTTTTAGATATTTTCGTGAAAAGGAAACATTTTATAAAAGATATACTCAACAGCTCGCTTAGCCTATTATTTTCCGCTTTAAAACTATTTCCGTAATGTGCACTCCGGACGCGTTGAGCATATTAGATTCTCCGACATTTGTACAAGTGTTGTAATTAATAATATTATGTAAGGAAAATACTTGAATTTGTATATTGTAACATATGTATGTACATAGTATAGTCTTTTGCAGAGAATGTGTCGGGTTGTCACATATTGGGATAAAATGTAAATTTGTATATACAAGATTTGGAATATATCCTATACGCAGCCATCATGCTGCTGAGGTTTTACCGCTGCCAAGATTTTACCAAATCCTAAGTTGGAAAAAGAAAGAAAATTTTTTATACGAGGTTTAAGCAAGCAATACAGCCTTCGTCATTGGGGACTTTAGCTCAAGAAACGACCGATTTCTGTGGAGGGCGTACACCCGCCGCTAGAAGGGGTGGGGTGTGTCAATGTGGCATCGTATGTTGTATATAATAACCTAGGACATGAGGAGAGATGATACCATGCAAGGTGGTATCAGAGCATAAATATTGGCAACCATGCATGTTCAAACTCAAAGTACATACATAAGGAAGTAATTCAAAAAGCAATAGTTGATTTTTGTAAATACTGTCCTAAGAGGACGAGAGGTCGCCCAAGAGAGTCATCTCCAGATGTTCCCAGCCGCCCCGCGCACTGGGTGAGAGATGAGCACGAGTTAGTTCCACGCCTCCATGAATCACCTCCAGCGACAGACGTTGCACCATCTGGCCACCGAAGGAGCTCAAGTGCTAGGATTGTTTACTTACGTACATGTGGTACGATTGCTCAAGTAGTGGAAATAGCGACACGCCGCCAAATACGCCTCCACCGCCACCTGTAGGTTCCGGAATAACCTGGGAGGTCAATAGAGAGAGTACAGAAACTGTGCGCCAGGCCATATGACGGCAGTGGTGATCCAGAAGTAGCCTGGTTATGGCTAGACCGAGTAAACAAAGTTTACGGAGTTATAGGCTGTACGGATGAGCAAAGAGTCTTGTTTTCCAGTTTTCTGATGGAAGACAGGGCTAAGGATTGGTGGGATGCCGTGGAGAGGAGGTATCCTAAAGGCATATCATGGGACCAATTCCAAGAAGAGGCACCGATGTGTTCTTCCTCGTGAGCCATAAAGATTCAAATTGAGGAGTTCCTTCGGGATAGAATGTACAAACATGTCACAGGTTAGAATATGGTGAAGAAGTTCTGCACGAAGTTAGATTGGTTCCCTATATTCGCCGATGAAGTCCCGGGCGCAAAAGGTTTTTTATCAGACTACAAAACACCGATCATAGTGCATTTGTCAGTTGTTCCTCAGAATAGATTTAGGGACTTAGTTGAGACCGCTCTGAGAGTTGAGCAAAGTACTACAACTATGTATCATAGTAGGCAGGAAAGTAAGAGGAGTGCACCAGACACTTCTCAACAGAGCTCTGATTAGTACAATAGAAAGAAAAGCAAGGGTAAAGGTTATAGAGGCCGAGGTGCAGGTCGAGGAGCTATCTCTAGTTAGAGATAGTAAAGTACTGATTGGGGGAGAGGAGTTCCTGAGAGATCTTGTAGCTTTAGATATGAGGGACTTTTATGTGGTTCTCGGTATGGATTGGCTATCTCGCCATAGAGCCAGCGATTAGATTGTTATAAAAAGGAAGTAAAGTTTTACAGGCCGTGAAACTGGAGGTAAAGTTCATGAACAAGAAAAGTTATCTTCCAATATGACTCATGCAGAAAGGTAGGGAATGCTACGTAAGGGTTGTCAGGGTTATCTAGCTTATGTGGTGGAGACAAGGAAGGAGGGGACTATGGTGGATGAGATTCCAGTTGTTAGAGAGTTCCCAAATGTATTCCCATATGATATTGCAGGATGCCACTCTTAAAGGAGGCGGAGGTTCACTATCGATTCGATCCTGTGGACTAAGCCCATTTCCATTCCTCCCATGTGATGGCCTTTCCAGTTGAGAAAGCTTAAGGATTTATTCGACCGAGCATATCCTCATGCTGGGGAGCTCTAGTTCTCTTCGTGAAAAAGAAAGATGGGAGTTTGCAGTTGTGTATAGATTATAGGCAGCTGAACAGAGTTACCATCCGCAATCAGTATCCACTCCCTAAGATCGATGAGTTATTCGATCAACTCCAAGGGTCTCGAGTATACTCCAAGATAGACTTGAGGTCGGGGTATCATCAGTTGAGGGTGCAGGAGAGTGATGTACCTAAGATCAAGACGGACACGCTACGCATTATGAGTTTCCTCGTGATGCCGCTATTCTGACTAATGCTCCTAAGAGTTTTTACGGATTTGATGAACCGGTGTTCCAAATTATTTGATAGGTTCATCATAGTTTTTATCGATGATATCCTTATGTATTCAGGAAGTTCAGAGGAACATTCAGAACACCTGAGGATTGTGTCAGACCGGCGGAGCCATGTTTGTACGCCAAGTCAAGGCGCCGCTTTGGCTCGATACTGCGGCATTCCCAGTCATGTGATTTCAGCTGAGGGGAGCGTGGGATCCTCGTAAAAATAAGCAATGGTAAATTGTAAACCGCCAAAGAATGTGCGTCGTAGGTCGTAAGCTTCCTTGGTTTAGCTGCATTATGGTGAAGTTTGTTGAGGGTTCTCTAAAAATAGCGTACCACATCACTCAAGTCGACAAGAAAAGATGTCAAGTATGATTGGGTAGATGCATGTCAACAGAGTTTCGAGGAGTTGAAGAGTAGATTGACTTCAGCTCCAATTTTAGCTTTTCCCAATGGGAGAGATGGGTTTGTGGTTTATAGTGATGCTTCACGATAAGGCCTTGGTTGTGTTTTTGATGCGCACGATAGGTGATTGCATATGCCTCTGCACGCCCAGTTAAGCATGAGGAGACTGACGCCCACACACGACCCAGCTCGCAGTGCCAGCCGGTTTGCTCGAAAAATATGGAGACATTATTTATATGGTGTCTCCTTGTAGGATCTTTACGAGATCGTAAGAGTTTTCTCAATATATTTTCACCCGTAAAGAGTTGAACCCGAGGCAATGAAGATGGCTTGAGTTGATTAAGGACTACGATCGTATCATTGAGCATCATCTAAAAGAAAAGCTAATGTCAGAGCAGATGCCTCAGTAGCGACTGCAGAGTTCATTGTCTCATATGAGATCATGTTACTTTCCAACTATTGGTGGATTCGAGCTTTAGGGGTGATATTGGAGGCTGAGGATTCAGAGTTTGAGCAGCCACATTTCATGTTAGGACCTCCTGGATTCGATTTTAAGAGGGGCAATGCAGTAGACTCCATGCATTTGATTGCTTTTAAGGAAGAGATAGAAAAAGGAAAGAAAGTAGAGTTTCAACAGAGATGATGGCATGATAGGAAAGGACGAGAATGTAAAGCAAAGTATGGCGAAATAAGAGAGACATTATGGAAGAACCACATTCATTCAGATATGCTATGCATCCAGGTAGTACCAAGATGTATGTGACTTCAAAGAACATTAATTAGTGGAACGGGATGTAAGAAAGAGATTGCAAGTTTCGCTCTCCAAACAATCACAACAGAAGGCACATCGTAAGCCCATGGGAAGATACAATACTCCCTATTCCAGTATGGAAATGGGAAAAAGATCACTATGGATTTTGTAAATGTGTCTTCCAATTTTAATTCGAGACAATATGATGCTATATGGGTGATAGTTGATCGATTGGCGAAGTTTGCTCATTTTCTACCAGTTAATGTTGAGGATTCTTTGGAAAAGTTGGCCTAGTTGTATGTGGATGAGTTAGTGAGACTTCATGGGGTTCCAGTTTTGATAGTTTCAGATCAAGACCTCAGGTTCACATCCAGGTTTTGGCCTAGTTTGCAAACGGCTTTAGGTACTCGCCTACATTTCAAGACAAAGATTTCATCCTCGTACAGATGGCCAATGAGAGGACTATCTCGCACAAGCAATGATATGCTGAGAGCTTGTGTGATGGAATTCAAGGGGAGTTGGGATACCCATTTTGCACTAATGGAGTTCGCCTACAACAATAGCTATCAAGCCAGTATAGAGATGGCTCCATTTGAGGCACTGTATGGTAGGACATGTAGGACTCCAGTGTGCTGGGATGATGTTGGTGAGAGAAGACTAGTAGGCCCTGAGCTAGTGCAGATCACTTCAGAGAAAGTGAAAGTTGTTCGTGATAACTTAAAGATAGCAAGAGATAGACATAAAAGTTATGCGGACAACCGTCGTAGAGACTTGCAATTCGAGATAGGTGATAGGGCCTTTTTGAAGATTTCCCCTTGGAAATTTATAGGACCTTATGAGATTGTGAGCAAGGTGGGGCCAGTAGCTTATAAATTGAAGTTACCCCCAGAGTTATCAAGGATTCATGACACATTCCATGTGTCGATGTTGAGGAAATACATCCCAGATCCTTCACATAAACCAGGGCTGACGAAAGTGTAGAGTGAAACTTAAACGGATTTTGAAAATTCGAAAATGACAAATATTTAAAGAATATTCACTGGGGATAAAGGAAATTGAAACCTGAACAAAATAAACTGTTTCGACTGAAACTGACCGAGAAAGGAAGAAAAAGACATTCGGGGTCCCATTTAAAAATAATAATAAACAAAACATCAAAGTCATAATGGACGTGACATCGTGAGAATTAGAGGAGAGAGAGAGAGAGTTTTTTTTTTAAATTTTTTTCTCTCTTAGTTTATTTCTCAGATTTACGGAAATCTGACCGTCGGATTTCATCGGGCAAAGAACAAAAAGTGCTCTAAGCGACGAGGGCTACGCGTGGGTACCAAAAACATAGGATTTCACCGAGAATTCAGGTAAAAATTCGGAAAATCCTAAATTTTTGGTTTTTCTTAGATTTACGACATTTTAACCGTCACGACCTGCAGTTGGGGTTACTCTACGCGACGAGCTACAGGTACTAAAATCACTCTGGATTTCGCTGCATTTTTCAAAGAAATATGAATATATGAATACGTATAAAATAATAAATACATATAAATACATATAAATATGTATGCATAGTGCATAGTGTATAATGCATAGTGCATAGTGAATAATGAATATTGCATAGTGCATAGTGAATAACGAATAGTATTTAGTTGGTTGTGCTGACGTATGTGGTCTAATACATCAAATGTGTAGGCTAAAAGCAAAGGCTGGAAAATTATGGATTCGTGCTCAATTTTAGTAAGCAGAAAAGGTGAGTGTTCTAAACCCATTTTCCAAATATTAGTGTATTATATTATAAACTGCTTTATTAATTTCCATATTTAATGGGTTTGATCAGAACCATAATTGAAAAACAAAGCAAAATGGTTTTGATTTAAACCATAATTGAAAGCAAGTAAATGGTTTTGATTTGAAACCATATGAAAAGTAAATAAATACTTGTTTTGATTTATTCAACCATATTGAAAAACAAGCAAGGAATTTAGCATGCAATGGTTTTAAATTGTAAAACCATATTTCAAAAAAGCAAATAAGCAAGCAAGCAAAAGAATATTTGTGAAAACAGGCCTAACTAAAATCCCTAGTTCTAAGCAAGCATACCGGTCAGAGGTATTCCGTACGTGCACGGTGGTGTTAGGATATCATACATGCATTTTAGATTTGCCTGGTCGGCAAACTTAGGTCATGCATCATGGCATTTAAAGGAGACCGCGGCACGTACAGAGAGCATAGTGGTTAATAAGAAGCAATTATGGTGATGGCGTACACAAGGTCAATTCCACCATATTTACCGGAAAGGTGATGCGACACAAGTCTTCCACCGGCACTCCGGCCGATGCACTGTGCCCCGTGTCTACTAGGTACATCAAGCAAGTATAGCTCAATGGTTGATGTTTTATAAGCATGATATACGCTTTGAAAATTCAACCATTTGGCTGGCACCTGGGCCGCCGCCCCGTGCTTCCGTAGGCATTTAAAAGCAAAACGGCTGAGAACAGCTCCTCGCTTATATTTCAAACGACGGCTGAGTCAGTTCCTGCAGGATTTTAAAAAAGAAACTGCTGAGCCCAAGTTCTGTGTTTATAAAAGTTTTGAGAAACTTTAAAGCAAGAGGTTTGTGAAAGGTTTTGAGAAACTTTAAAGCAAGATTGAGAAATGTTTTATACATTTTTAAAGCAAGAGGTTTATAAAAAGTTTTTATAAATTTTAAAAGCAAGCAAGGTAAAGCAAGCAAGCAAGAGAATTGAGAAAAGTTTTATAAGCTTTTAAAGAAAAGCAAAGCAAGCAAACAAGTATTAAATTTTAAAAGCAAGCAAGCAAGTATTAAAAGTTTTATAAACTTTTAAAAGAAAGCAAATACAGAAAGTTCTAGAAATTTTAAAGTAAGCAAGCAAGGCTTCTGGAAAATATCTTGTAAAAGAGAGTTTTATAAGCTGAGATATTTTCGTGAAAGGAACATTTTATAAAACATACACTCACTGAGCTCGTTTAGCTCATTATTTTCCTGTTTTAAAAACTATTTTCCAGGTACAGGCACTCCGGACGTTGGAGCATATTAGGATTCTCCTGACATTTGTACAAGTGTTGTAATTAATAATATTATGTAAGGAAAATACTTTAATTTGTGAAGTATTGTAACATAAGTGTATGTACATAGTATAGTCTTGTGAGAATGTGTCATTGCTGGTTTCATATTAGAGAAATGTAAATTTGTATATACAAGATTTGGAATATATCCTATACGCAGCCGTCATGCTGCTGAGGTTTTACCGCTGCCAAGATTTTACAAAATCCTAAGTTAGAAAAAGAAAGAAAATTTTTTTATACGAGGTTTAAGCAAGCAATACAGCTTCGCTTCACAGGGATTTTTAGTCGTTAAGAAACGACTGGGGATTTCTGCGGAGAATGCACACCCGGGCCGCTAGAAGCGGGGTGGGGGTGTGCCATCGTGGTATCGTATGTTGTATATAATAACCTAGGACATGAGGAGAGATGATACCATGCAAGGTGGTATCAGAGCATAAATATTGGCAACCATGCATGTTCAAACTCAAAGTACATACATATGAAGTAATTCAAAGTATTAAATAGTTGATTTTTTGTAAATACTGTCCGGAAGAGGACGTAGAGGTCGTCCTAAGAGAGTCATTCCAGATGTTCCCGAGCGTCCTGCAGTACCTGTGAGAGATGAGCACGTAGTTAGTTCCACTACCGCCTCCATGAATCAGCCTCCAGAAGTAGGTCAGGCTAGACCATCTGGGCCACCAGAAGGAGCTCAAGTGCCAGGATTGTTTACGACAGAGCATGTGGCACAGATTGCTCAAGTAGTGGAAATAGCGACACGTCAGCAGTCACAGCCTCCACCGCCACCTAGAGAGGTTCTGGAAGAACCTGGGAGGTCAATAGAGAGAGTACAAAAACCTGCGGCGCTATACAAATATGACTCCGAAGTGGTGGATCCTGGCGCCCGGGTTATGGCTAGACCGAGTAAACAAAGTTTACGAAGTTATAGGCTGTACGGATGAGCAAAGAGTCTTGTTTTCCAGTTTTCTGATGGAAGACAGGGCTTAGGATTGGTGGGATGCCGTGGAGAGGAGGTATCCTAAAGGCATATCATGGGACCAATTCCAGCAAGAGTTTACTCGGGATGTGTTCTTTCCTCGAGCCATAAAGATCTGTGGAATTGAGGAGTTCTTCAGATTAGAACAGAAGAACATGTCAGTGTCATAATATGAGAAGAAGTTCTCATAATTAGTTGGGATTGGTTCCCATATTCATTTCTGATGAAGTCCCTCGAAGTGCAAAAGGTTTTTATCAGGACTACAACACCGGATCATAGTGCATTTGTCAGTTGTTCCTCAGAATAGATTTAGGGACTTAGTTGAGACCGCTCTGAGAGTTGAGCAAAGTACTACAACTATGTATCATAGTAGGCAGGAAAGTAAGAGGAGTGCACCAGACACTTCTCAACAGAGCTCTGATTAGTACAATAGAAAGAAAAGCAAGGGTAAAGGTTATAGAGGCCGAAAGTAGGAGTCAAGGGAAGCCATTCTAGTTAGAGATAGTAAAGTACCGATTCGGGAGAGGAGTTCCTAGAGGATCTGTAGTTAGATAGTGGAGGGACTTTTATGTGGTTCTTGGTATGGATTGGCTATCTCGCCATAGAGCCACATTAGATTGTTATAAAAGTGAAGTAAAGTTTACAGCGTGGAAATCGAGGTAAAGTTCATGGGAATGCGCAAAAAGTTATCTTCCAATATGATCTCCGCTATGGCAGAGCAGAGAATGCTACGTAAGGGTTGTCAGGGTTATCTAGCTTATGTGGTGGAGACAAGGAAGGAGGGGACTATGGTGGATGAGATTCCAGTTGTTAGAGAGTTCCCAGATGTATTCCCATATGATATTGTAGGATTACCTCCAGAAAGAGGAGTTCACCATTGATTTGATCCCAGGGACTAAGCCCATTTCCATTCCTCCTTATAGGATGGCTCCTTCAGAGTTGAGAAAGCTTAAGGGATTTATTCGACCGAGCATATCCCCATGGGGAGCTCTAGTTCTCTTCGTGAAAAAGAAAGATGGGAGTTTGCGGTTGTGTATAGATTATAGCAACAACGACGATCATCCGCAATCGCATTCACCTAAGATCGATGAGTTATTCGATCAACTCCAAGGGTCTCGAGTATACTCCAAGATAGATTTGAGGTCGGGGTATCATCAGTTGAGGGTGCAGGAGAGTGATGTACCTAAGATTGCATTTAGGACACGCTACGGGCATTATGAGTTTTTGGTGATGCCGCTATTTCGACTTAATGCTCCTAAGCAGCTCTTATGGATTTGATGAACCGGTGTTCCAGCCGTATTCGATAGGTGGTTCATCATATTATCATGATATCCTCGTATTCAGGTAGTATAGAGGAACATTTTAACACCCGAGGATTGTGTTGCGTAATCCTATGAGCGACAGCTTGTACGCCAAGTTGAGCAAGTGCCAGTTTTTTGCTTGACATGGTGGCATTCCTAGGTCATGTGGATTTCCGCTAAGGGGGGTGGAGCGTGATCCCCGTAAAATAAGCAATGGTAAATTGAAACCGCTCAAAGAATGTGTCGAGGTCAAGCTTCCCTTTGGTTTAGCGTGGTATTACGTAGAAGTTTGTCGAGGGGTTCTCTAAAATAGCGTACCCACATCGACCAAGCCGACAAGAAAAGATGTCAAGTATGATCAGTAGATGCATGTCAACAGAGTTTCAAGGAGTTGTTATAGATTGACTTCTAGTCTAATTTTAGCTTTTCCCAATGGAGATGGGTTTGTGGTTTATAGTGATGCTTCACATAAGGCCTTACCAGTTTTTGACGCGTAATTATTGTGGTGATTGCATACGCCTGTATTTAGCCAGTTAAGCATGAGGAGAATTATTCTACATACGACTTAGAGCTTCAAGCAGCAATGTGGTTTGCTCGAAAAATATGGAGACATTATTTATATGGTGTTCTTGTAGGATCTTTACAGGCCTGTGAAGAGTTTTCAATATATTTTCACCCGTAGCAGTTAAACCCGAGGCAATGAAAGCATGGCTTCGAGTTGATTAAGGACTACGACTGTACTATCGAGTATCATCCAAAGAAAAGCTAATGTCGTGAGTGCATGCCTCGAGTAGGCTTACCGTAGAGTTCATTGTCTCATATGAGATCATGTTATCTTCAACCATTGGTGATCCAGAGCTTTAGGTGATATCGAGGTCGAGGATTCAGGAGTCTTGTTACCACATTTCATGTTGGGAATTTCCTGCTGGATCAGATTTTAGTAGGGCAGTCGTAGGATCCACAGATGATTAAGCTTAAGGAAGAGATAGAAAAAGGAAAGAAAGTAGAGTTTCAAATTAGAGATGATGGCATGATAGTGAAAGGACAGAGAATGTGTGTGCCAAAGTATGGCGAGCTGAAGAGAGACATTATGGAAGAACCACATTCATCTGCATATGCTATGCATCCAGGTAGTACCAAGATGTATAGGACTTTGAAAGAACATTACTAGTGGAATGGGATGAAGAAAGAGATTGCAAGTTTCGTCTCCAGGTGCCTAACCTGTCAACAGGTGAAGGCAGAGCATTGTAGCCCGCGAAAGATATTAATTACTCCCTATTCCAGTATGGAAATGGGAAAAGATCACTATGGATTTTGTAACAGGTCTTCCACGGACTCAGAGATAACATGATGCTATATGGGTGATAGTTGATCGATTGGCGAAGTTTACTCATTTTCTACCGCTTAATGTCGAGATTCTCGAAAATGTCTTAGTTGTATGTGGATGAGATAGTGAGACTTCACTGTGGTTCCAGTTTTGAGGTTTCATATCAAGACCTCTGCGTTCACATCCGTGTTTTGGGCCTAGTTTGCAAACGGCTTTATAGATTCCGCCTTACATTTCAAGACAAAGATTTCATCCTCGCATGTGATGGCCAATGTAGAGGACCATTTCAGACAAGTAAAGGATATGCCGAGAGCCGTGATGGAATTCAAGGGGAGTTTGATACTCCATTTTGCACTAATGGAGTTCGCTACAACAATAGCTATCGCCGCAGAGATGGCTCCATTTGAGGCACTGTATGGTAGGACATGTAGGACTCCAGTGTGCTGGGATGATGTTGGTGAGAGAAGACTAGTAGGCCCTGAGCTAGTGCAGATCACTTCAGAGAAAGTGAAAGTTTTTCGTGATAACTTAAAGATAGCAAGAGATAGACATAAAAGTTATGCGGACAACCGTCGTAGAGACTTGCAATTCGAGATAGGTGATATGGCCTTTTTGAAGATTTCCCCTTGGAAGGGTGTTTTTAGATTTGGGAGGCGAGGCAAGCTCAGTCCAAGATTTATAGGACCTTATGAGATTGTGAGCAAGGTGGGGCCAGTAGCTTATAAATTGAAGTTACCCCCGCAGTTATCATGATTCATGACATTCCATGTGTCGATGTTGAGGAAATACATCCCAGATCCTTCACATGTGCTAGGCGACGAGTGTAGAGTGAAACCTGAAAACGGGATTTTTGAAAAATTCCGAAAAATGACAAATATTTAAAGAATATTCAATTAGGATAAAGGAAATTGAAACCGGAACAAAATAAATTGTTTCGGGACTGAAACGGATTGAGAAAGGAAGAAAAAGGGACATCTGGGTCCCATTTAAAAATAATAATAAAATCAAAACATCAAAAGTCATACGGACGGACATCGTGAGAATTAGAGGAGAGAGAGAGAGAGTTTTTTTAAAATTTTTCTCTCTTAGTTTATTTCTCAGATTTACGGAAATCTGACCGTCGGATTTCATCGGGCAAAGAACAAAAAGTGCTCTAAGTTTAATGAGGGTTGACAGGTGTTCAAAAACATAGGATTTCACCAAGAATTCAAGTAAAAATTCGGAAAATCCTAAATTTTTGGTTTTTCTCAGATTTACGACGTTTTAACCGTCAGAATTTTCTAATTCCGCAGTTGTGCCACTCGACGAGAGCTACGCTGGTACTCTAAATCATGATTTCGCCAGATTTTTCAGGTGAAATAGTGAATATGTATGAATACGTATAAAATAATAAATACATATAAATACATATAAATACATATAAATATGTATGCATAGTGCATAGTGTATAGTGCATAGTGCATAGTGAATAATGAATATCAGATAGTGCATATAGTGAATAACGAATAGTATTTATTGGTCAGGTCGACGTATGTATTCAATACATCAAATGTGTAGGCTAAAAGCAAAGGCTGGAAAATTGTGGATTCGTGCTCAATTTTAGTAAGCAGAAAAGGTGAGTGTTCTAAACCCATTTTCCAAATATTAGTGTATTATATTATAAACTGTTTTACACTGATATTTAATGGGTTTGATTGTAAACCATAATTGAAAAACAAGCAAATGGTTTTGATTTAAACCATAATTGAAAAGCAAGTAAATGGTTTTGATTTGAAACCATATGTGAAAAGTAAATAAATAATGGTTTTGATTTATTCAACCATATTGAAAAACAAGCAAAGAATTTAGCATGCAATGGTTTTAAATTGTAAAACCATATTTCAAAAAAGCAAATAAGCAAGCAAGCAAAAGAATATTTGTGAAAACAGGCCTAACTAAAATCCCTAGTTCTAAGCAAGCATACCGGTCAGAGGTATTCCGCACGCACCCAGGGTGTTAGATATCATACATGCATTTTAGTTTTGCCTCGGTTTAAGAAACTTAGGGTCATGCATCATGGCATTTAAAGGAGACCGTGGGCACGACAGAGTATATGTGGTTACGCGCGAAGAATTATGGTGATGGCGACACAAGGTCAATTCCACCATATTTAACGGAAAGGTGATGCTGACACAAGTCCTTCCACCCAAGATCTACGATGCACGTGCTCCCGTGTTCACTAGTGGTACATCATAAGTATAGGCCTCCAATGGTTGATGTTTTATGTTACGATATACAGTTTTGAAAATTCAACCATCATGCACTACCGCCGCCTGTGCTTCCGTAGAGATTTAAAAGCAAACGGTTGAGAACAGGCTCCCGTTTATATTTCAAAACGACGGCTGAGCTCGCTCCGTGGTGATTTTAAAAAGAACTATGAGCCCAAGTCTCGCGGTTTATAAAAAGTTTTGAGAAACTTTTAAAGCAAGAGGTTTGTGAAAGGTTTTGAGAAACTTTTTAAAGCAAGAGATTTGAGAAATGTTTTATACATTTTTAAAGCAAGAGGTTTATAAAAAGTTTTTATAATTTTTAAAAGCAAGCAAGCAAGAGAGTTGAGAAAAGTTTTATAAGCTTTTAAAGAAAAGCAAAGCAAGCAAGCAAGTATTAAATTTTAAAAGCAGCAAGTATTAAAAGTTTTATAAACTTTTAAAAGCAAGCAAGTACAGAAAGTTTTAGAAACTTTAAAGTAAGCAAGCAAGGCTTCTGGAAAATATCTTGTAAAAGAGAGTTTTATAGTTTTGAGATATTTTCAGGAAAATGAAACATTTTATAAAACATACACTCACTGAGCTCGTTTAGCTCATTATTTTCTTGTTTTAAAAACTATTTTCCAGGTACAGGCACTCCGGACGTTGGAGCATATTAGGATTCTCCTGACATTTGTACAAGTGTTGTAATTAATAATATTATGTAAGGAAAATACTTTGATTTTGTATATTGGAACATATGTATGTACATAGTATAGTCTTGTGAGAATGTGTTGGGTTGTTGGTTGCCATATTGGGATAAAATGTTTTGTATATACAAGATTTGGAATATATTCTATACGCAAATTGGCAGGCGAGGTTTTATCGTCGCCAAGATTTTTTACTAAATCCTAAGTTGGAAAAAGAAAGAAATTTTTTTATTCTACGAGGTTTAAGCAAAGCAATACAGCCTTCGCTTCACGGATTTTTAGTAGTTCAAGTAAACTATTAAGGATTTCTGTGGAGTGGCCGGCACACCCGCCGCTAGAAGGGGGTGGGGGTGTGTCACTCACGAGAGGTTTTACTCGGTTATTAACTTCAGGGCACCATGAAATTAGTCGAGGTGTACGTAAACTAGCCCGAACACCCAAAATTCTTAAAAATAAAAATAGATAAGAACTCGCATTTTTTATTATTGCTTCCAAACATGTCATAAACACTCTGGCCGCAGTGCCAACGCAATCAAATGGTAATCGACTAAGAGATTGAAATCATCATATATTTTATTACTTAATGAGTTGCTTACTTAAATTAAGTTAAATTATTCTTAAACTATTAACTTAAATTTATTATTAACTTTACTTTCAAATATTAAGGTTTAATTTAATTTAATTTAATAATTTAGTAAATTCTATCAATGATGTGTTTATCCTCAATAATTTGAATCATAAATAAAAATAAATAAATTTATTCAATAACTAAGCAAAATATTTACAGAGAATCATGATCCTCTTACCAATGTAGACAATTACAATCAAAAGAATTTGAAAATAGTACAAGTTAACGCTTTACTTAATATATATAAACACATTAAATTATTTTTTAATACCAACATATTCAACTAATTATTAATCAAAAACATCTTATAAATTCTAGCCTTTCTTTCTTAAAAATAATACGGTTAAACTCAAAATTTTGGAAATCTAATTATCTCCATTTTTCTTCTTGAAAATGATTCATTATGGACAAAATGTCCTTTACGATTTCATATATATTTATATGTATCTTTGTAAAGAAGAGGTTATTTTTACTGAAAAATAATAAAGGCATATTTATCAAAATAAGGTAAAAATTTGATGGTTAGAGCATGCATGGTTTATATTTTTTTTAAATTGTTCTTAGAAACGCTTTTAAAACACAAAAACAACAAAAAAAGTGTTATCTCGAAAACTCTTTATTTATTCTTTAAATTTATTGTTTTTTTTATGTTTTTAAGAAAAAAAAAAACCTGAACCAAACAAGTTTTTAATATTTTTCTCTAATCTCTTTATTTTTAAGAATAGAAAATGCTTAAAAAACAAATATATCCTTAGATTTCTCAAGTTTTTACTTTTCTGTAGTTTTTTAATCTAATCTCATATTTTTATTATATATAGAGTATAGTATATATATATATATATATATATATATATATATATATATATATATATATATATATATGCTTATTAGGGATAAAAGAAATGGGCCTAGTATTCCACTCACAAGCCCAAAGAGTGGTGGGCTCCATGCAACCCCACGCCCTCCATAATGTACCAAAACAGGTTCAGCTCAAGGTCCAGCACGACTGTGTAAATTGGAAGGCCCATACCCGGCCAATCAACCCATATTTTGCCAATACAAAGGACGAAATATTCCCTCAACAATACTCTATTCATCCAATCAAATCCCATTATAAAGGAAAGAAAAAATACTAGGACACCGTCAGTTGGACATTCCCCAATAAAGAAGGAAGGTTATTCCAAATAAACTCTTCTTACTAATCCGTTACTAAATCTAAGGCTTACAATAAGGAGAAAATCCCGTCCAATGAGAAAAATCCTAGACATTATCCAACTGGTCGGACATCTACTATAAATACATAGCCACCCCAACGGTGAAAGGTATGCACTGATATACTATATGATATCTAAGCAAATTCCTTTGCTCTCAAAAAAGAAACCGACTTAGGCATCGAATAAGCACGGCGGCTTCCTCGCCGACTCTTCCTTGTTTTTTGCGTAGCACCTCGACGAGGATCAAGTCATCTTTGGCAATGACCCCAACACTCGCACGACCCAAGATCCTCCGCTCAAATTTCACAGCCTTGGTCCAAATTTCAACGACCCCCACACGCCCAAATTAGTCTCTAAGCAAAAAAAAGCATCATCGGGCTGGATATCAGGAACGAAAGTCCTTATACAAAAGATTCGTACACAAGAGGGTCAGAGCTCGAATCAACAATATTTATATACCTGTGCTCTTCCCATCGCCGTAGTCAAGCTACCGCAAAGAGATGGGGTTGGTTCAGGGTCGAACACGGATGGGTTTTCATCCTAGAAACGTTTGCATAAGCCGTAGCATCGGCTGTGCTTTCTACTTGACTCTTTGGAATTGGGTTTCAAAACAAGGCATGAAGTTGAAAATCGAGAAACCGGTAAAACTAAAATTAAAAGGTGAAAAAGTTAACTTGAAGAATTGTGCCCACTAACTTGGCAAGTTAGGCAAACAAGGTCCCTGCGTTTTATCCTCGCATATTACGCAACATATAGTCCATGGCATAACCGATCTATATTTAACTAGCAAATCACCCATGAAACATCTCCTATTTGAGTCAATACGGTAGCATGCGCTATGGCCCCTTTAGTTTAAAACCCAACATTCAATTATCATTTTAGAGGCTCGTAAAGACCATCTAAAGAACAACAAAGGCATCTCTCACCCGAAAGACCGCAGATCCTAAAGCATGGAGAGTATTGGCCAAAATGGCAGACAGAAATGTTATTTAACCCTAATTTGAAGAACCCTAACATGTAAATATTATCTCGTAGGCTCGTGAAACCATCTAAAGAACAACAACCCTAAAGCATGAGAAAGATTAGCCAACCACAATATCCCATGCTTATGCAACTAAGTTTTGAGAATAAGAGCCATAAATACACTACCCGTATCTTTAATACAAGATAACATGCATATTCCCCACCACCAAGCTAGCTTCCTTCCTTCTTCAAAGAAAGGAGGTTTAGCCAAGACTGAGTCATTATCCTCAAGAGGTGTGTTTGGCAATGAGAAAGGGAGAGAAAGAAGAGAGAGAAGAGAGAAAAGAAATAAAAGCAAAACCTAAAATAAAAGATTTTATTTACAAAAATAAAAACTTACAAAAATATATTCTCCCAAATTGTTCCTCCCCAATGTTCCACATTGTGTTACAAAATTAAGAGGCTTATATGTGCCTCCTCAAGGTACATGAAAATACCAAAACCTATGAAATTGGCTAGTTATTGGACAATTAAGTGAATACACCAAGTTTGAGGCGGTTTGGCATTAATTACAAAGCATGACGAGGCATCAATTTTTCGCGCCGAGGAATTTCGCTAACTAGCGAATCAATGTGTCTAGCGAAAACATGAAATTTCACAGGATGGAAAATTTCGCTTAGTTAGCGAAATTTCGCTAAGCTACGAAATTCTTGTGTAGCTTAAACTGTAGGTTTTTTCGCATGAACAAGGTTAGCGAACACGGGTCTAGCGAAATTTGGTGTTACGAGAGCAGGAATTTTCGTCATAAGGTTGCAAAATTTTCGCAATCTTCTAGCTAAAATTTTCGCAGTTTAGCTAAAATTCCAAATTTTTGTTGATCCTTCACCGCATTGCTCTCCTCGGTGCCTTCAACTCGCATCACATTTTCTTCATTTTGCCTTGGTTTTCTTATTGATTGGGCTGGATTGATGATGAGACTTGAGTCAAACTTCATGATTCACATTTATCTCGACATTGAACTCCAAAAGTGCGCAGTGCTCGCAAACACTCATAAAAATACCCTCTAAATGGCATAGTACACTAAGAAGACTAGAAATTTCCTCCAATTGGTATAAACACATGATTAATGTACAAAAAGCACTCAAAACCCATCTAATATAGGGTTCAAAATTGCACTTTTTTGGGCATTAATCACACCCCCCAACCAAAACGTTGCTAGTCCCTTAGCAATGCAAAATAAAAAGGAGATGCATGTGGTGATTTTCAAAAAGATTATGATTCAAAAAGGTTGATGTACTTATACACAATACTTTAAACTGAACATTTGACATCAAAATTTTAAAACAGATATGAAAGAACCAAATCCATACGAGAACAATTCTATGTCAATGTTGGTTCCATGATTCTCAACTTGGATTTCCACCTAAGTCTAATTGGTCTTTTTGGAATCCAGACTAAGTCAATAAAGTAAAATTTTGTTCCTCCCAACCTAGCACTGACATGGCCTTAAGTCAAGGAACAACCTAGATAGGGCTAGTTACACTTTTCTTCTTTTTCAACTATATCAGAGGATGCAATGCTTAAAATTCGACTTCATCAAAGTCCGTGTAACGGGGGTCCACCGATGACTCCCAACCACTAAAGGTTTAGGGCATCAAGCCAAAAGGATCACTTGACCACTAACTCTAAAGGCTTCATCCCGGACTCCGAATGACTTCGAAAATTAAGCACCCACAAGTCATTAAACTTCACCTATCCACCCATGTAACGAATAACACAAAATCGATGACTCCCGCCCACCATATTTAGGGCATCGGGCTTCAAAGGCTTTCGCCATACACCCCACGGACCGTGCTCGGGTTTCAAAGCAAAACTTCACGACTTTATTTTTCTTTTTCTTCTTTTCTTTTTCTTCTTGCTTTTTCTTTTCTTTTTCTTTTCTTTTCCTTTTTGGAAGACAACATTGGTCTTCAAATATGGGTAACTCGAAACTATCCTAGGTAGCCAACATACCTAAGGCCGGCTATGCAAAGCGAAAGAAGGCACACAATTTCACAGCCTATAAGAACAATCTGGAGTGCAGTGTGTGAATTAGCATACATGTGGGGAAATTCCCAAGTTGAGCATACGGAACCGTGGATCGGCTCAAAATTTAGTTCAAGCATGGAATTTTGTCCTAGCATATAGTGAAAACATGATGATTCAATCATCCAGCCTTATAAGCAATTCAATTGTCCGCTTTGTAGCAATTCAATTGTCCGGGGCCAGAGCAATTCAATTGTCCAGTTGTAGCAATTCAATTGGTCAATTGAAAAGAAAAACATTTACACATGGCAAAGCACAAAACATGATATGTAAAAGTCTGTATATATACTGAATAGCTTTTAATATAGCCAAAATGGCTAGTACATGAATATCAAGCTAAAAACAAAAATATCACTGCCTACTATGGCTAATACAAAAATCCTAATCAAAATCAGTAGGCAGTTGATAAAGCTGATAACTAAACAAAAAATCAAAAAGAAACCTAACCACCTCACTGCTGTGGTGGTGGTGGTGGTGGGCCTGGAAACCGCTGGTACTAGTCGAGCGTAGTATGTGGAGGAGATGGAGGCGTGAACGATCTCGAATGGGAGTCCTCTCAGACTTCGCCCGTGACGTGCATATCATCTGTATGGTGGCCTCTCAAATTCTCGACCCTGCACTCCCGGTCCCGTGGTCGTATATGGAATGAGACAGCATAGTCATAACCTGGTTCCACTCACACCACATGAAGGCATCAGCCTCATCTCTAGTCCGTTCCTCCGGGAAATCCCATCCGCCGAGAACATAGCAGAGGAGCTCCCGCACGCAGCGGGGATGCCTCCGCCGGTCGGCTTCTTTCTCGATGGACCTTCTCCTCAAACTGCAACAGGGAAGCCATCACCAGCTCAGTAGGGGCTGAACCAAAATCCCCGAGATCCGGTAAAGTGCCTCAGATACTCCTCCTCTGCACATAATGCTGCAGAGGGAACAAGCTGGTACGTAGCAGATGGTCGATGAGCAGCATCTGAGGCGGAAGCTGCCTCCTGTAGAATACTGGACCAGCAGTGATGTCTCTGGCCAGTGCTCGGACCATCTCCCTGTGAGGCGGGTGGGCCCAAGCTCTATAACCCTCTGAATTGCGCGGCGGTATGCGCAATCCCACGCGCCGCCAAATATCGGCCGGCCCGAGTACACCGTGTGGCTGGTCATCTATACCGAATCGAATCTCTAGTGGACCGCCCTGCCTCCCCGGGATGTCATGTGAGTGGTAGAACTGCAGTACCACTCTCGGGTAATAAAACTGCCGCGGAGTCATGAAAGGTAGGAGTGAATACTCCTCGATCAATCTCAAAGACTCCAGATTCCGTACGCCAATGCAAGGATGTCATAAATGACTCTCGATGAAACTCTCATTGCGGAGTCGCACATTCCTGAATGGGGTTCCCCATAAATAGTGGCCTCCCGATCCGAGACGCCGGCGACAAATGGTGATGAAGTCGCCCCAGAATGGAGTAATCGGAGACGGGTTGGCCCCGCGGAAGATGATCCGCCCGGGCCCGATGTGCGGGTTCGCTGAGTGGCCGGGCCTCCTAACCCTCCATGGTACAGCGATGGCCCCGTCCCATCCGGTCTGGATAACGCCTAAATCCCCCTCGAGGCTCCTGAGACCGCTTCCGACCTGCGGATGGTACGTGAGCCGGACCCGAGTCAGGCCTCTCTCAGCGCAAGCAATCTCACCGAGAGGTCAAGATTCGGACCCACCCCGAAAGTACGAACCATATCCGAGCATCGCAAAAAATACTCGAAAGGCTCAACCCATCAAAATATAATCGCCGCGACTATATATCCGAATCAAGATCTCCGGCTAACAAGTACCAAGTAATCAAACCGACCTGTGGCTCACCGGGCTACTACCGGAGCATGGGCCCCGAATCGTAACTAATGACTGGCGAATGATCCGGCGTCAAGCGTGGCACCTACAACTCAACCGCAATGACCGCAACCGATGGTCAGCCGTGGAGGTCAATCGACCGCCAGCGAGGGCTCTACGTACGAGGCAACAGCCTCCGGCGCGAATTACGTGGCTCAGGGCGCGACGGAGGATGTTTCATCAAGGCTCTACGGGGAGGTACAAAGGGTCGGGCTCAAACTCAACCGGGGTGCGTACACTCGTCACGGCAGAATGGAAGCCGAAAGTACTCAAGGACGACTACTGCAAATGACAAATGCAAGGGCGGCAAGATCTGATCTCAGGCTTCGCGGAGCTCAGTAGCACGGCCGAGGGAGAATGTGAAGTGGCATTCTAAACCAACCCCTCCAGGTTTATATAAGCATCCAACGGCAGCCGAAGGGTCTTCCTGCCAATTTTTGCTATTTTTAGCGAATTTAGCTCACACCCAGTACACCACCTGCAATTCAAATTTTCAGGATTAAAATGAAAATTAATATATTATTAAAAGTAAAATTAAAATTAAAGTTAGGAAATAGAATATATCTAAATTATTTAATATAAGATAATATAAAATACTTACCAACTTGCTAAAATGGAAAGTCGCTAAATTAAGAAACATACTAAAAATAGCTAAAATGGAAATTGACTAAATAACAAAACAAAAATTGTTGAACCGCAATTTGGTTTTTTGAGAACACCAAAACCAATTCAATTTACTAAATTACTCAAGGAGGGTCAAGGAGATAATCTCTCACCCCGCAGCTGTTCGGGTTAATTCCATTGGGATTCGTGCCACAAGAGCCGAGCCGAATCAACAATATTTATATACTCTGTTCCTCCCATCGGGGCCAGTCAAGCTACTGCAAGATAGTGGTTCAGGTCGAACACTGGGATGGGTTTCATCCTAGAAATGGTTTGCCAAGTGCAACGGTTGCAAGGCTTTCTACTTGGACTTTTGAATCGGGTTTCAAAACAAGCAAGTGAATAAAACCGAGAAACCAAAAAACTGAAATTAAAGGTGAAAAGTTAACTTGAAGAATTAGGTCACTAATCATGCTAGCAAACAAGTGTCCTCGATCCTCGTTGCTATGACATGCAACATATGGGGTCCATGGCATAACCTGATCTATATTTAACTAGCAAACCTCACCCATGAAACATCTCCTATTTCAGTCAATATGTGCAGTATGCGCTTATGGCCCCTTTAGTTTAAAACCCTATTATCATTTATACTGTGAAGACCATCTAAAGAACAATGTTGCATCTTCACTCAAGCACGCATCTCAAAGCATGGAGAGTGCTACAAAATAATAACAAGAAATGTTATTTAACCCTAATTAAAGAAACCTCAACATGTAAATATTATCTCATAGGCTCGTAAACCATCTAAAGAACAACCCTAAGCATGGAGAGTATTGACCAACCAATAACATCCCATGTTATGCAACTAAGTTTTGAGAATAAGAGCCATAAATACACTTACCCGTATTTTTAATACAAGAGGACAACATGCATATGTCCCACTTAATTGCTGCCTTCCTTCCTCTTTCAAAGAAATGAGGCTTAGCTAAGAATCTCTTGAGTTGTCATCCCCAAGAAGGGTGTTTGACAGCCGAAAGGGAGAGAAAGAGAGAGAAGAGAGAAAAGAAAGAAACCTAAAATAAAAGACTTTATTTACAAAAAAATAAAAAACTTACAAAAATATCTTTCTTCGCATTGTTACTCCCCAATGTTCACACAAATACAAAACAAGAGGGCTTATATAGCCTCCTCAAGGTATGAAAATACCAAAACCTATGAAATTGGCTACTATTGGACAATTAAGTAATACACCCAAGTTTGAGGCGGTTTGGCATTAATTACAAAGCATGACGAGGCATCAATTTTCGCTAGGGTCGAGAATTTCGCGAACCTTAGCTTAAAATTTCAGAACCTTAGCGAAACACCAAATTTTCGCTAGACTCCATCCTACCCTCGCTAGTACTTCCTAGCGTAAACCTGATTGCCACACAAGAATTTCGCTTAGCTTAGAGAAATTTCGCTTAGCTAGCTAAATTTTCCATCCTAGTTAGTTGATGTTTTCGTTATGCTCAGATTCGCTTAGTTAGCGAAATTCTCAAATTTAGCTTAAAATTGCTGCCTCTGGCCATGCTTTGTAATTAATGCCAAACCGCTCCAAACTTGGTATTACTTAATTGTCCAATAATTTAGCTAATCTCATAGGTTTTTTGGTATTTCATACCTTGAGGAGGCCTATATAAGCCCCTCTGCTTTGTAACCCGTGTGAACATCGAGAATAATCCGAGAAGAAGATATTTTGTAAGTTTTATTTTTGTAAATAAAGTCTTTTTTATTTTAGGTTTTTTGCTTCTTTCTCTCTTCTCTCTCTTCTTTCTCTCCCTTTTCGGCTGCCAAACACCCCTCTTGAGGATGACAACTCAGTAGATGCTTCTGCCTCCTTTGGAAGAGAAGGAAGCTAGCTTCGGGCGCGGGGCATGCATGTCAGCTCCTCTTGTATTAAAAGCTACCTGCAGTGTATTTATGGCTCTTATTCTCAAAACTTAGTTGCATAACATGGGATGTTATTGATTTGGCCAATACTTCCATGCTTTAGACCTGTTGTTCTTTAGGATGGTTTTACGAGCCTCCGAGATAATATTTACATAGCCAGGTTCTTCAAATTGCTAAATAACATTTAACGTTATTATTTTGGCCAATACTTCCATGTGCTTTAGATGCGTGTTTCGGGTGAGAGATGACCGTTGTTCTTTAGATGGTCTTTACGAGCCTCTAAAATGATAATTGAATGTTGGGGTTTTAAACTAAAAGGGGCCATAACTCCGCATGCTACCATTCACTCAAATGTGAGATGTTTCATGGGTGAGGTTTGCTAGTTAACATAGATCCTGCTATGCCATGGACTATATGTCGTATGTCATAACGAGGATAAAAACCCGAGGATACTTGTTTGCCCTAACTTGCCAAGTTAGTGACCTAATTCTTCAAAGTTAACTTTTTCACCTTAATTCGCTTACGCTTCGCCAACTTCATGCCCACTGCTTTTGAAACCCAATCTAAAGAGTCCAAGTAGAAAGCCCATCTTCGCACTTATGCAAACCATTTCAGATGAAAACCCATCCTGAGCCCGACCCTAGATCACTATACCGGCAAAGAGTTTGACTACGGCAAGAGGAGGAACTTAGGTATATAAATATCGCTTGATTCGGGCCAAATTTACTATGGCAATTTAATCGTACTTGGCGCCGCTGTCGGATGGTGCCAAACTACTAATGGTGTTGAAGAGTACTTGTGATCCACATCACAAGTGAAGGTAACCTTACCTCTTTGCAACTCAAATAGAGGAACCGCCTTGTTTCACTTTCGCAAAGAATCGCACCGTTTCGCCAGCTTTTTCATTCAAATACTTTATTGTTGTTAGTTAATTTCAATCTTTTTGCAAGTTGCTCATGCTCTTGTTGTCTCTACAATTTTGTAACAGGTTTATGCAACAGTGGGATAGAGACACATCAGGTAGACTGAATAGGATTAGTACAATAACTCACCTACTTCCAGCGGCGGGTTATGGTACCAACCGATACCATGGATCCCATACCCGATAACAAATGTAGTCAACCAGAACCCCATGAACTAAATGTCAGAACCATGAGGATCACATCCACCCTCCCAGAGTTAGTGCCCCATCCTCGGTATCATCCCTCCCGTCGAAGAAGTAGCAAAGGAGGCCATATTTGCACTCTACTCCCCACATATCATGGTATGGAAAATGAAAATCCATACACTCATATTAGGGATTTTGAGAGGTTTGTACTACCTTCAAGGAAGGTATGATGGACATGGATTTGCCGAAGCTAAAGACATTTCCATTGACTCTAAAGGACAAGGCTAAGATATGGTTTCAACTCATTGAGGCCTAGAACTAAGAAATCAACAGCCGCAAGCTGAATTCAAGAAGTTTTTCAAGATCATAAGACTAATAATTTGAAAAGGCACCAAAATCTTTATAAATTTCAGATGGTGAGAGATTTTACCAAAGGTTGGGAGAGATTTATGGAAACCATCAGTGCATGTCCACACCATGGCTTTGACATGGATGTCAGGAACCAATTTTTATGGTGGTATGTCACCCGCTATGAAACAATTCGCTGAAACTATGTGTGGGGTAACTTTTGAGTAAAACATCCATGAAGCTTTGGATTTTTGAACTATGTAGTCGAAACCTCCAAAGCTTGGGATGAACCAGTCCAGGAAGTTGAAAGACCTGGGCCATTGAATCACTCAAGGAGGAGACAAGTATAATTTTTCCAAGACATAGGGATAAATGAAAAAATCGATCAGTTTAACTCAAAGATCGATGATTTGAAATGAAAACTCAGCATGAAATGCACAAGAATGAGTTATCTTCATCCCAATTTTCTGTTTCAATTTTCAATCAAATAATTACCCCGAGGAGCACTCGCTAAGACCATGCCCATGCCATAAGTCAAAATAAACCACCCATGATGCTTCCATATGGTATACCAATAACTCCTAATTGGAGAAATTGTCCAAATTTGTCATGGAAATCCAAACCCTTGTATACGCCTTTAAGATAATAAAGCAAAGATTCGATTTCGACTTCAATACAACAATGTATGCTCATTATCTTCCTCTGAATGTGCAACTAATTGAGGTGCGGTGGCATATCGTAGGAAGACAGGTGTTGAACGTCCACACTAGTCAGAAAATTCGAAGCAAAGAGAAAGTTCACTCAACAGAAATTGGACAATATGCATGCGGAAATTTAAAATTATCTAATCTAGCAGCTTGCAGAGTCTTCAAAAGGGAAGGCTTCTTTCCAGTGGACAACAATATCAGAAAGTGGTAATGAAACAGAATGGCCTGAGGATTTAAAGGCAAAAACTCCATAGTTAAGGCGCTTGTGACTCACGGCGGGAAAGGAATTAAAGCCACGTGACAAAAGCCATCAAGTCACCATTAGTGGTCGACCCACATCAGAAGAACAAGAATGGAAGGAAGAGATAAATATTAGAATACCCTCCGCTTTCCAAGAGTTCTTCTTAAGAAAGAAACAAATTGCTCACCAAATGTAAATGTTGGAAGTATTAAGCAAGTGAAAGCATTATTCCTCTCCTCGATATGATTAAACAGTTCCTACTACGCAAAATTCTTAAAGGATTTATGCACTAAAAGGGTCTCCAATGTAAATAAAAAGGCCTTTGCAACCGAGCAAGTTAGTGCCATTATAGAGAGCAAGACTCAAAGTGAAGTATAAAGATCCGTGGATGTCCTACGATCTCGGTGAATATTGGAGGCATCAAGCCATGGAGAAAGCACTGTTAGACTCCGGGAGCTGTGAATCAAGTGCCATATTCTATGTACAAACAATCGGGCCTGGGTGAACCGAAACTCCACTTCCATCACACTTTCGCCACTACGACAGTCTATTAAAATACCAAAAGGAACCATTGAGGGGATGTTCTGCACAGTGACGTGATTTACTATCCAAGATTTTGTTGTACTTGATACAAAACCGGGGCTTGCAATGGGGACCTAATCAAAGCCCAATTAAGGCTGTGAGACCATTGCTACCAAATGCAATCATCAATTGCCTAATGGAGTCATGCAACTCACATTTGAATATGACCTTGGAACTCAATATATTTCATATGGGTAAAGGCATATGCAATTTCTGAGGAGGATGACTTTGAAGAAGTCTCAGATTTTAGGGATACCATTATGGAAGAACAAGCTAACCAACAGCAAGTGCGAGATATATTAACTTCAGAGTTATCCGATTGCCTTGTAGCAATCCTGAATTTCAAGAAAGGAGCTAGTGGGCCAGGTACCGAGAAGAAGAATAGAAAACTTGCCTCTATTGACTGGTAATGAACCCAAGGAACCTCAACAGCTAGAACTCAAACCCTCCCCGCCGGGATGAAGTATGCATTTTGAAGTAAATGGAAAAAGGCTCAGCCAGGGATTTCCATCATAACCACCGCACAAGCACAATCTCCGTGACCTTCTCAAAAGAATAAAGCAAGTACGGGATGGAAAATTTCTGGACTGGAGCGCATAAACCCATCCATTCGTGACTCATCATATCTATTTGTAGTATGAGGCTAAAGTCGTTAGCAAAATTTCAACTGAGGTTGAATCCCCATCTACAAGAAGTAGTTCGTATAGAGGTCTTGAAATTACTCCAAGCTAGTATCATTTATCCCATTTCTGATAGCACATGGGTTAGTCCAACTCAGGTGGTGCCTAAGAAATCAGGAGTAACAACTCGGTGAAAACGAGAAGGGTGGAAGAATTGTTCATCTGACTTACAACCGCTTGGAGAGTGTATAGATTATAGAAGGTTCAATGAGGTGACACGAAAAGACACTTTCCATTGCCGTTCATCGATCAACTCCCCGAAAGAGTTTCGACACCCCTTCTATTGCTTTTCGACGGGTATCGGTACTTCCAGATAAATTCGCCCGTAAGACCCGTGAGCACTGCTTTACTTGTCCATTCGCACGTATATTATAGGAGGATGCCTTTGGGCTTTGTACGCCCCAGCCACTTTTCAACATGTATGCTCGCATGTTCAAAGGACATGGTAGAGCTTATAACGGAGGTATACATGGATGATATCACGATACGGGGGTGATTTTGAAGAATGCTTAACCAATTTGGAAGCCATCTTTGCGAGGTGCATAGAGAATAATTTGTGCTTTTAATCGAGAAATGCCATTTATGTGGTAAAACCAAGGAATTGCATGGGGCACATTATTTCAGCAGGGGCATTGGAAGTTGATAAAGCAAAGGTCGACATTATTTCCAAATTGCGCCCCAACAAATGTGAGAACAATTAGACAATTCCTGTGCTTCAACCGACTGCCATTAAAGATTTTTCCAAATTGCTAAACCCCCGCACAAGCTTCTTGGAGAAGGATGCCAAATTCGTTTGGGAGAAAATTGCCAAAAGAGTTTTGAAGAACCTGGAATTTCATTTGACCACGTCTAATAGTTCGAGCACCTAATTGGCAGTTACCATTTGAGGTGATGTGTGATGCGAGTGATCTTGCTATAGGAGCAAAAGACTACCAAAGAGAAGATGGGAAACCTCATGTGGTGTATTATGCAAGCAAAACCTGAATAAAGCTAATGCAGGAATTATACCACCATGAGAAAGAGTCGCCGGGCGCGGGGCGTATGCCCTAGATAAATTCGAGCATACTTGGTCGGGCCGATATAGTCATTTTTACGCATCATTCGCTTGAAATATCTCTTAACCAAACAAAATGCAAAAGCAAGACTCATCCGTTGGTTCGCTACTTCAGAGTTCAACTTGCAACAAGAGATAAGAAAGCGGTGGAAATGTGGGCGGCAGATCATCTGGTTTAAGGTTAACTATAGCCCACGACACTCACAATTCAACTATTAATGATGAATTTCAAGAATCCTTAATGCGCTTGAGAAAGCTCCTCGGTATGCTCACATTGCCACTTCCTCACCACAGAGAAATCCCACCGAAAGTGGAAAGGACATGATAGGAAATATTTTTGCTAAAATCCATTCCTATTACGGGAAGAGCCTTTCCTATTTAACACTGTGCATATCAAATCATCGTGAAATGTGTACCTGAGGAGGAGCAGCAAGGAATTTTAAACCACTGCCATGAGAGTGCTTGTGGTGGACATTTTGCTTCCCCGTAAACAAAGAATCGGCTGTGCTACGCCGGTTTCTATCGGCCTCCTTATTCAAGGAAGCACAAACAAATGTGCCGTATGTGACAAATGCCAAAGGCTTGGGAAGTCGCTCGTCACATATGATGCTCTTTTGAACCCAATTTTAGTTGTTGAATTATTCGATGTGGGCACGATTTTATGGGACCTTTTCCCCGCTATATGGTAATATGTACATTTTGGGCGTGAGTAGACTATGTCTCCAAACGGGGTCACACTCCCGCAAAAAACCAATGACAGAGAGGTAATTAAATTTTTGAAAGCCAACATCTTTTCCAAGCCGGGGTTCAAACCATTATTAGTGATGGAGGTTCTCATTTCTCGTAATAAACCATTTGAAAACCTCATGGCTAAATATGGTGTGAAATACAAAGTGGCCACCCCTTACTTATCTCAAACAAGTGGTCAAGTAGAACTTGCCAATGTGGAGATCAAGACCATTCTAATGAAGGTAAGAATTCAACAGAAAGATTGGTCTATCAAACCGCTTGATCCTGCGGCTTACTGCACGCCTTCTGGACAACTCGAATGTCCCCCCATCGATCGGGTCTATGGTAAGGCGTGTCACCAAATGAGATCGAGTACAAAGCATGGTGGGCAATTAAGAAGCTGAATTTGGATTTAAGTAAAGCCGGAGTCAAGAGGTTCCTTGATCTCAATGAATTGGAAGAAATACGGAATGATGCCCATTTGAATTCGAAGATTGCAAAGGAAAAATCTTAAAAGATGGCGAACACGATCGAATACAACCGTGAAGGATTTTAAAAAGAGAGACCAAGTTCTTTTATATATCCAAACCCACGATCGTGCAAGCTCAAGTCACGATGGACGTGTCCATTCATAGTCCAACAACGTGCATATCCCAATCTGCTCAAAGATTTAATCAATCCGCATGATAACAAGGTGTTTAAAGTCAATGGACAAAGAGTGAAACCTTGCGTAGGCAAGGTGCCAGCGCGGAAGAAATTCTCCATTGATCCTCCCGAGCCTACACCCTCACCATACTTGGGGAGCTGGTTAAAGGTAATTGTACATATCATGTTTTGGTTTTGCCATGTAACAAAGTTTTTCTTTCAATCGACAATTGAATTGCTACAAATTGGACAATTGAATTGCTACAAACTGGACAATTGAATTGTTATAAGCTGGATGATTGAATCATCATGTTTTCACCTATATGCTAGGACAAATTCCATGCTTGAACTAAATTTTGGTCAGTCACAGTTCCCGTATGCTCAACTTGAAATTTCCCCTTGTATGCTAATTCACACACCGCACCTGCATTGTTCTTATAGGTCAGGAAATTGTGTAATTCTTTCACAGACAAATTTCGCCTTAGGTATGTTGGCTACTCAGGATAGTTTCGAGTTACCCATATTTCCAGTTAATTAAATGTTGTCTTCCAAAAAAAAGGAAAAGAAAAAGAAAAGAAAAGAAAAAGCAAGAAGAAAAAGAAAAAGAAAAGAAGAAAAGAAAAATAAAGTCAGGAATTTTGCTTTAAACCCGAGCACCTGGCCCAGGTATGGCGAAGTTTTGAAACCCGATGCCCTAAGCCTTAATTACCGAGTCATCGATTTTGTGTTCAAGCATGGGTGGATAGGTAGTTTAATGATTCTGTGGGTGCTTAATTTTCAAGTCATTCGAGTCCGGGATGAAGCCTTTTTAGAGTTAGTGGTCAAGCGATCTCTTTGCCGACGCCTCTAAACCTTAAGTGGGTTTGAGTCATCGGTGGACCTCGCTACACGACCTTGATGAAGTCGAATTTTAAGCATTGCATCCTACAAAGACAAAGCGAAAAAGAAGTGTAACTAGCCCTATCTAGGTTGTTCAACAAATTTAGCGCCATGTTAGTGCTAGGTCAGTGGCGAACAAATTTACACTTTATCACTTAGTCCGATTCCAAGAATAATTAGACTTAGGAAATCCAAGTTGAGAATCATGGAACCAATATTGACATAGAATTGTTCTCGTATGGATTTGGTTCTTCATATATGTTTTAAAATTTTGATGTCAAATGTTCGCTTAAAGTATTGTGTATAAGTACATCAACCTTTTTGAATCATAATCTTTTTGAAAATCACCACATGCATCTCCTTTTAATTTTGCATTGCTAAGGGACTAGCAATGTTTTGGTTGGGGGGGTGTGATTAATGCCCAAAAAGTGCAATTTTGAACCCTATATTAGATAGGTTTTGAGTGCTTTTGTACATTAATCATGTCATTTGTTCACTGAAGTGTTCTAGTCTTCTTAGTAACACTTATGCCATTTGAGGGTATTTTCGCTGTTTCGGCAGGCTGCAAGACTCCTTGGAGTTCAATGTCGTAGATAAATGACGAATCATGAAGTTTGAACTCAAGTCTCGTACCATCAATCACCCCAAGAATCAATGAGAAAACCAAGGCAAAATGAAGAAAATGTGATGCGCTTGAAGACAGAGGCACGCAAAATGAAGGAATCAAATAAAGTTGAATTGCTAAGTCATGAATTTTCGCTAGGATTGCGAAAATTTCGCAACCTTAGCGAAAATTTCAACCTTAGCGAAAACACCAAATTTCGCTTAGACTCCATCCCAATTCTCAAGCAAGACTGCTCCTTAGCGAACTCGACTGCTTACACACAAGAATTTCGCTAGCTTAGCGAAATTCCCACCCAATAAAATCGATGCCTCACATGCTTTGTAATTAATGTCAAACCGCCTCCAAACTTGGTGTATTACTTAATTGTCCAATAACTTAGCCAATTTCATAGGTTTTTTGGTATTTTCATACCTTGAGGAGGCCTATATAAGCCCCTCTTGTTTTGTAACATGTGTGAACATTGGGGAGTAACAATCTGAGAAGAAGATATTTTTGTAAGTTTTTATTTTTGTAAATAAAGTCTTTTATTTTAGGTTTTGCTTTCTTTCTCTTCTCTCTCTTTCTTTCTCTCCTTTCTCGGCTGCCAAACACTCTCTTGAGGATGACAACTCAAGAGATGCTTCGCTAAGCCTTTCTTGCAGTTATATGAAGCTAGCTTCGTGGCGGGCATATGCATGTTGCCCTCTTGTATTAAAAGCTACGATAGCTGTATTTATGGCTCTTATTCTCAAAACTTAGTTGCACAACATGGGATGTTATTGATTTGGCTAATACTTCATGCTTTAGGACTGTTGTTTTTAGATGGTTTTTACGAGCCTCGAGATAATATTTACATGTTGTGGTTCTTCAAATAGGGTTAAATAACATGCATCGCTATTATTTCGCTAATACTCCATGCTTTAGGATGCGCGTTCGGTGAGAGATGCAATCGTTGTTCTTTAGATGGTCTTTACGAGCCTCTAAAATGATAATTGAATGTTAGGTTTTAAACTAAAAGGGGCCATAACTGCATACCTGTATTGACTCAAACAGAGATGTTTACGGGTGAGGTTTGCTGTTAGTTTATAGATCCTGCTATGCCATGGACTATAAGCATGTCATAACGCGAGGATAAAACCCGAGACACTTGTTTGCCCTAACCTGCTGTTAGTGGACCTAATTCTTCAAAGTTAACTTTTTCACCTTTTGACCCTCGCTTACGCTCTCGGGCTTTTCAACTTCTACGCCCAATCGCTTTTGAAACCCACCCAAAGAGTCCAAGCAGAAAGCTCACTGCCAAAGACTTATGCAAAACCATTTCTGTGATGAAAACCCATCCTGTTCCACCTCAGATCACTACACTGGCAAAGAGTCGACTACCAAGCAGAGGGAGTGAACTTGTGCATATAAATATTGTTGGATTCAAATTTCACCTTTACCGTGGTACGAATCCAAATGCTTGGGTGACCAATTGTCGATCCGCTCCTCGCTGACGCATCGTTGAATCGAAAGCAATCGTCATAGCCGTGTCGATGGCAAGATCAATATCTCTTTTTTTTCTTGGCTGATCACTCCTTGCATTTCCTGGACACTGTGTTTTCCTACACACTGATCAATTGAAACAACCTCATCATAAATTTGATTTTCAATTTCTAGCAACTCATGTTTGTTGTTCAAATGAAAAATATTCAACTCCATGGTCATGTTACTGGGCTAATTGCATAACTCCATTCCCAATTTATTATCGTGATCGGCAAAGTGGGCTTAAATGGTCTTCTCCCTAAGATGATTGGTACATGATCGGGTTCACTAGCAATTGTCTGTCAAGTACTACAAAAATCTACCGCAGAATTTGTCTATCTTCACTAAGACATCCTCAACTATCCCCTTAAAGTGGATTTCACTTTATCTATCTACCAATGAGAGGTGATGCTGGTAGGTTTATGTCTCACCTAAACCTAGCCGCTTGTATACCGAATACTCGCATTAGGTTCACACTGGTCTCTAAATCAAGCAAGGACTTTTCTATGCAATTCCCACCAATATTCAATTAAATTGTGTAAGGAGATCCAGGATCTTCAGATTACAGGCATTTGCTTTCTGATTATGGCACCGATATGCCTCAAAGTGGAGAAAATGCTTTCTCAATGCCTAATCCCTTCTTAATTGTGCAAAGATCTTTCAAAAATTTTGCATAGGCAAAAAGAACTTGTTTAATTAGGTCCAAGAAAGGTAATGTTAACCTCCACTACTTTAATACCTCAAGAATGCTCGTCACTGAGATGCCTTCTTCTTACTTCTCGTTAAGCCAGGAAAATGGAGGTGGTAAGGCGGGGATTTCATTGAATCCTCCTCTAGGAGAATATGCTCAAGTTGCAATTCTTCTCCCCGCCCAGGTTTTTCAAATGTGCCTGCATAGCCGATCAACTTTTCCACTTCGTGGTGATGCCATGGCCTTAACCTCATCCATTCCCGAATTATTAGATGATCCCCACTCATGAATTCCTTTAGATTTGAACTGTTTGTGATGTGGAAACCCTCCCTTTCTCAGACTTCTTAGCAACTTGTTAATCTTGGTGATTGAATATCAGAAGTTATCAATTTTCGCCGAGATTGCTCTCAAGCCCATCTATTCTTATTCTGTACTCTACGCATCAATCCTTCAGCGCTTGCACATTGATTCCTTTTGTTCCTCAACAAAAGCTGCCCACCACCTTACCAAATTCAATATGGCTTGGTTTTGATCGGAGAAGAGGATGGTGGTTTCTGGTTGTGGATCGTGAGGGAAACCAACCTGGAAGCTCGCACCGGGGTACATAAACAGGGGGCTGGTCTCCATGCTAGGTTGCAGGTGATTCTAATTGGAATTGTAGGTATTACCATATGGAGTATTGGATTGTTTGTATTTGTATTGTCCTACAGTATTTGCAACATTCGACCATCAAATCCTTCACCAAGAGCGGGCCATGTGGACTGTCATTAAGCAGAATGGAACGTGCAAGATCGAACGGTGGTAGGATTTTCTACCACGCATGCACCTCGAGCTGTTTGCCTTCAAGCTCCTCTCTACCTCCTCCGGCTAGGCTGGAAATCCTAGCTCTCATTTCTATGTCTTCGTGCAAAGGCATACATCCACCCCTTCGTCAGATCGCGGTTTCATCCTATCCGCTTCTCTGTGTGGTTAAGCTCATCCCAACCCTTGTAGTTTCAGCCACGTAATTTAAGAAATCCATGGCTTCACCAGATAAGCCTGGCTTAAAAAGTCTCCCCCACACATGGTTTCTAAGAGCTGCCTCATGGCAGGAGACATACCACCATAGGGGGCGGTTAACCAACATCCATGTGTCAAACCCATGGTGTGACATGCACCGATGGTTTCATAAATCTCTCCTCTAACACCGTAAAACTCTCACCATCCCGAGTCGCAGAAAGGTATAAATTGGCTTTTCGGGCTATTAGCCTGAGTGTCAAGAACTTTTCAAGAATTCACGGCAAATACCCAATTTCTTATGGTTCCAGTCTCAATGAGTCGGTTTCACATCTCGCCTCAGCCCTTAGAGTCAATGGAAATGCCTTTAGCTTCGCAAATCCATGTCCATCATACCTTCCTCGAAGGTAGTACAAACCTCCTCAAAATCCCTAATATGAGTGTATGGATTTCATTTTCCATACCATGATACGCGGGGGAGCAGAGGTACCAAATATGGCCTCACCGCTACTTCTTCAATGTGAGGGATGCATACAGACGTGGGCACTAACTCTGTGAGGGTGGATGTGATCCTCATGGTTCTATATGTATTTGATTCATAGGGTTCCCGGGTTGACTCGTTGTTCCTCGTATGGGATCCATGGTATCGCTTGGTACACTAACCTCACTAGCCAGTCAAGTCATGGTACTAATCCTATTCAAATCACCACGTGGTTCTATCCCATCACAGATGAACACTGCTACAAATTCATTGTAGAGACAACAAAGAGCAACAAACAACTTGCAAAAGATTAAATTAACGAAACAATAAAACTGACCGGAATGAAAAATCGAATCAAACAAAGGTAGCTTAATGCAAAGTGAAGCAACCGGGCAGCCTCAAGAATCGAACTTGCAAAAGAGGTAAAAAGGTTACCACTCTGTGATGTGGATCACAAGTACCTTCAATCCTTACCACGTGAGTTTGGCACCATCCTAAGCAGAACGCGCCATTTGATTCAGGCTACGCAGCCGAAATGAATCAACAATATTTATATACCTGTTCTCCCATCGTCGTAGTCAAGCCAACGCAGATAGTGGTCTAAAATAACACTTTAGATGGGTTTCTCATCCTAGAAATGGTCTGCATAAGTGCACGAAGGTAAGGCTTTCTACTTGGACTTTGGAATCGGGTTTCAAAAAACAAAGGCATGAAGTTGAAAAACCGAGAAACCGTAAACCGAAATTAAAAAGGTGAAAAGTTAACTTCAAGAATTAGGTCACTAACCTGGCAAGTTGGGGTAGCAAACAAGTGTCCTCGTTTTATCTCTCGTATGACATGCAACATATAGTCCATGGCATAACTTCTGGACGATGAACTAGCAAACTCTCAACTATGAAACATCTCCCTATTTGAGTCAATACGTAGCATGCAGTTATGGCCCCCTTTTAGTTTAAAACCCAATATCTAATTATCATTTTGTAGGGCTCAGAAAGACCATCTAAAGAACAACAAGGCATCTCTCAATTCGAAAGACTCGTATCCTCTAAAGCATGGAGAGAGCTGGCTGCTGTACACAAAGAATGTTATTTAACCCTAATTAAGAACCCTAACATGTAAATATTATCTCGCAGGCTCGTAAACCATCTAAAGAACAAATACTCTAAAGCATGGAGAGTATTGGCCAAATCAATAACATCCCATGTTATGCAACTAAGTTTTGAGAATAAGAGCCATAAATACACTACCTGTAGCTTTTAATACAAGAGGACAACATGCATATGCCCCACCACCAAGCTAGCTTCCTTCCTCTTCAAAGAAAGGAGGCTTTAGCAAGCATCTCTTGAGTTGTCATCCTCAAGACGTGTGTTTGGCAGCCGAGAAAGGGAGAGAAAGAAGAGAGAGAAGAGAGAAAAGAAATAAAAGCAAAACCTAAAATAAAAGATTTTATTTACAAAAATAAAAACTTACAAAAATATCTTCTCCAAATTGTTCCTCCTAATGTTCCACACAGTTACAAACAAGTGAGGCTTATATAAATTCTCCTCAAGGTATGAAAAATACCAAAAAACGGCGAAATCGCTGCTATCGGGATGACAATTAAGTAATACACCAAGCTCGAGGCGGTTCGGGCATTAATTACAAAGCATGACGAGGCATCAATTTTCGCTTAGGTCGGTGAATTTCGCTAACTAGCTTAAATCATCGTGTCAGCCAAAACATGAAATTTTCGCTTAAGGATGGAAAATTTCACATAGCGAAATTTCGCTGCTTTTAATAAATTTTGTGTGTAGCGAAATCAGGTTTTTTCGCTAAGGAACAAGTTAAGAATGTAAATTGGGATGGGTCTAGCGAATTCTTGGTGTTTTCGTTGGTAAGCGCAACTTTCGCCATGGTTGCGAAATTTTCAAGTATCCTAGCGAAAATTTTCGCAAGCTTTCAGTTTAAAATTCCAAATTATGATCCTTCACCGTGATTGGCTCTGCCTTCAACTCCGCATCACATTTTCTTCATTTTGCCTTTGGTTTTCATTGATTCTCAATATCATGGCCGTAGACTTGAGTTCAAACTCATGATTCGTCATTTATCTCGACATTGAACTCCAAAGTGCGCAAAAGCCTCGCAAAACAGCCAAAAATACTCCCTCTAAATGGCATAAGTGTTACTAAGACTAGAACACTTCAATTGGTATAATGACATGATTAATGTACAAAGCACTCAAAACCTATCTAATATGTGTCTAAAATTGCACTTCGGGGCATTAATCAACAAATATAACTCGATTTCTCGCTGATCGATGGTATCGACTCTGAATACAAGCAGAGCAATGTCTGCTGATGCGGGATCCACCGGCTAGACGCACAAGAGGCCTCCGGCCAAAGAGGCAATGCGTGCCAATACGAACGAATCCACCTCAGCCAACTAACGCCCGATAAGAGTTGGGAAAGGTACCTACTGTGCAAATGCAAAGATCCACGGAGACACCATGCACCTGAAGACTGGTATAATATCCCCCCCCCCCACGGCGACTATACAACCATGGTATTCCCGAGAGGCCTGGCTGGTAGGCTGAAACCGCAAGCTGTGGGGCATGGACTACAATTAGCCCCCGCGGAGAAGAAAACCCAAGCGGTGCACTAAGACGTGTCGAACTAAGAACCACATCATGCCCCACCTAGGACTAAGAGCAAATTATGGGAGCAGAGGTCAGAGTCTTCAACCGTGAGCCTCACCGCAGGAAGGAGGTGGTTAGCGACGCGCCCCGCATAATTCGCGGATACCTTGGTACAACAAACCTAATCACCCTTCATACCGAGGTGCTATGCAATTGCTTCAAAGAAAATCTCGTAATACCACAAGTGGAAGTATTCATGGAATCAAGGATCCCGGGCCGACCACCTCAATACCCACAAGAATCAAATGGATGTACCGGTATTAAGACTTCAGACGGCAGGCTTTCGCCGCTTTACACTAAAAGGCCCAACATGGCCCCGGTTTAACATAATCCCCCTTCGACAATTTCTTCTGCTCGCAGAACTATCCATTGCATCTGCCTCCCACTTCATCGAGCCGACGCATGCAAAGCCGAAGTTACCATCTACTGGACCGTCAAGGTGGCTCGCAGAAAGCCCTCAAGTCATACGTACAAAGATTCAACGCCGAAGTCCCCGAAGATAGACGCAGACCCGATGAAAATTCGCATCACAAATTTTCATTGCAAGGTTGGGGGAGTATTAGCCAAAGGACTCGATGTTCTCTATCTCGAAGAACCTCAAGGCATGGCCAGGTCCCGCCAGCGTAAAATATATAAACGGCGAGGAAGCCTCATATCAAAGAGGAGAGCTCCCTCCACTTACAAAGAAAGGTGCGATGACAGACACGAGGACGAGCCCCAAAAGACAAGGCTAATTGCGGAAAATCCCTGTGAAAGATCGGGAACCATCCCCGTGCCGCTGGGAACCTCGTAGATCGCGAGGGCCCACCACAATCAAAGACGACAACATTACTCGGGCCAACGCTTCACTCCCTAATGTACCCCTGTCACAAGTCTTACATGAAGTACCGAAACGAGCGCTCCCGAGATGGCCGAATTCGAACGAGATCCCGCTACAAGATAACACTGGGTATTACGAAGTTCCATAGGGACTAAGGGCATCGACTTAATAACCGTAGATACAAATCGAAGAGAAATAGAGTACTTGATACAACGCGGATATCTCCGACGTTTCATATCTCCAGGGAATCAAGCCCAGAGTCAGGCCCAAAGTCAGGCCCATAATCAAAACCAGGCCCCGACCCAACAACCGCCGCCTCGACAAACGACGACTCAAAGACCAAGCACTGAGAAATCCACGTGATCTCTGGAGGATTCGGTGAGGAGAATCTGGGGCTCTACTTAAGGCCCACCGCAGAAGATAAGATCGCGATATGGAGGAAATACAAGCAGTATCTAAACTACCGCGACTCGACACTACCATCAATGCTTCCGACTCGTGATCTGAAGCGATGCCAAGACTCTACGACGCCCATTGGTAGCGGTCTTTACGCTGATCAGGGCCAACACAATCGTTCATCGAGTTTTAAATGATAACGGAGTCACCGACATCATTTTCGCCACCTTCGACAAATGGTATTGGGAGAGTTAGAACCCGCCAACACACATATACTCAAGGAGAAAAGCGTATTACCATTGGGCTCGATTCAACCGGTGCTAACCCTGGGAGAGCCTCCTCGCCGTGCAGTAATCTGGCGACAAAGAAGGTTCCTTATCGTACGCCCGCTACCTTATAAACATGTTGCTAGGGAAGACCGCTCTCAACGCAATAAAAGCCATCCTCGTATCATCACAGACAATCAAATTCCCAACCATACATGGAGTAGGATGGTTCGTGGAGATCAACACGGTGGCTGTGGAATGTTACACAAATTCTCCATGAAACAGCATCATAAATGGAACAGATTAGCTTCTTCATCGCACGAGAAAAGTCGCCCAACCATCTCCTGGGGAGAACTAAACCTGTCACTGATGACGACCTAATATCTCGCCTAAGACGGCTTCCAAACTAGCTAAAACCCTCAAAGCTCTTATCAATTTTTGAAGAAGAATAGAGATGTTTTCAGATGGAAGCAAGCAGACATGAGGAATCGATCCTACACACCACTCATAAGTCGCGACACCAACCCATATTTCAAACCGACCGTTAAAGCTGCCAGAGCTTTCGCAGCCAAAGGCAAAAGCCATCAACGAGAGGTCGGCAAGCTCTCCAAGCAAGAGCGACGTGAGAAGTGGAATATCCTCGAAAGTGGGTCGGGCAATGTTCTACTCACAATCAAACGGAAAGGGCGACCAGATCGATTTCATCGACATAACAAAGCATGCCCGGCGACAAATTTCCCTTGCTAAGGGATCGACTCATCGCGGACGCACCGCGCCACGAACTTTCGCTTTATGGATGCATTTTCCTACAACCGGGATCAAGATGGGACCCCACGACCAAGAAAAGACTGTCATTACAAAGACAGGAACCCATTTATCGAAAGGATGCCGTTTGACTAAGAATGCAGGAGCGACCTACCGAGGTTAGTAAACCTGATGTTCCGTAAGCGATAGGCTAACTATGGAAGTATACATAGATACCATAAATGGTGAAGTCCACCACAGCCGACCTCCACATCGCTCATCTTTCTAAGGTGTTCCAGATTCTAAGGAATTACAACATGAAGTCAACCCAAATTAAATGCTTTCTACGTGTCGTACCGAAATTTCGGGTTTCATAGCTAACCACAAGTGGAATTGAGGCAAACCGACAAAATAAAGGCAAGAAGCTCGACATGTCGCCGCCACTAAGAACAAAGAAGTCCAATAATCGACAGGAAGGATTGGCAGCCTTTAGCTCTGCCAGATCCGCAGCAGGACAAATGCCTTTCTTCCAAGTTGCGAAGAAAGCCTTTCAACGGGAATGAAGTGCGAAGAAGCTGCTCTGCGATGAAGATATACCAGTCCCCCCATTCTAGTAAGCCCCGTCAAGGAGCTCCTCATCATATACTTAACAGATTCTGACTTTTCAACCGTTGATGTCCCCGCGAGATAAAGAGCGAGTTCAAGATCTAGTTTATTACTCAATGAGCTCTAAGAGGAGCGAGCGAGAGGTTTATTATCATACCGAGCTCTAAGAGGAGCGAGGAGAGGTACCCAAGAATGAAAAGCACTCGGCTCGCGCATCAAGTAGTCAAAGCTCTGGCCTGCATTTCCAAGCTCATACTATAGAAGTCCCAAAAGAATACCCAATGAAGCAAGTATTACATAAACCAGAGACCTCCGGCAGACTGATGAGTAGGCCAATAGAGTCGAGCGAGTCTTCGGAGACGAGCACAGCTAAAAACCGCAATAAAAGGGCAGGTCTTGGCCGACTTCATCATGGAATTTGCATTAGCGGAACCTGCTAGATGCCTGCTGGCGATCATCTCCACTTGAAACTCTCAGAGATGGAGCTCAATGCGCAAGGTGGAGTGTGTCCCGATCCTAACTCTCCCTGGCGATTAGACATTGAATATGCACTCGCATTTGATTTCATACATCAAACAACGAAGCCGAGCATGAGGTCGCTAGCGTGGCCCCCAACCTCGCCATTCATTGGAGGTCGACCTAGAGGTCTGCAAAGTGACTTAACCGTGGTCGTGACAACAAGACACTTACTTAGTCCCAAAGTGAAAGGATGATCTTATACCTTCAGAAGGTCCGCGAATTATTAAAGAAATTTGTGTTGGTTCAAGTCAAACATGTCCCCAAGGCAGAAAACTCCCGAGCCGACGCCTTAGGAAAGTCGGGCCACGCCTGCAGAAGATTCGACAGTGGGCAACGCCTGTCGAATACATGGCGGAACCCTCTATCGATCCCAGAATGCGGTCGCCTCCAAGAGAGTCCACGCCAAGTTGATGGACCCAATTTGGAATTATATATCGTATTTAAGCCTACCGTGATCCACCCTAAAGAAGCAAACGGCAAAATAAGGACGAGGTCTACAGTTCACTAATCATAAAGGAAGCCTTTACAAGCTAGGATTTTTCACACCCTTCCTCAAATGCATATCGGGGGAGGACACCGAGTACGTGCTGAGAGAGTACATGAGGGCATATGCAGAAATCATATCGGAGCTCGGGCATTAGCAGGAAAAGTCTTGAGGCAGGGATACTACTGGCCTACCATACTCAAAGATGCAACTGACCTAGTCAAGAAATGCAGGATCTGCCAGGAGCACGCCAAGATCTCACGCCTCCCGTCAGAGCCCTTAACATCAATCACGAGTCCCTGGCCTTTCCAACAATGGGGTTCGACACAAACTCTCGCCATTATAAAGGTCGCTGTAAATTCAAATTTGCCGCAGCGGTTTACTTCGCACTGGCGGGGCGAGCCAGCCTTAGCCACCATGCAACGTAAGATACGCACTTTCAGGTGGCTAGCCATCATATGCGGTGTTTGCATCCTCGAGATCCCCGGGTATCGCATAATGGAAAATAGCCGATAACGCTAAATTCAGAGACTGCGTCGAGCTCTAATTAAAAATCATTATCGTCCCCGGCACACCCGCAATCCACCGGACAAAGCCGAGGTCACAATCGTAACCCTTAAAGTCGCTGAAGACCAAGTTGGAAGACCAAGAAATCGGGTAGAATACCTCCCCCGAGGTGCCACGCTCCACAGACAACACAGGTCAAGAACTCGAAACCCCGCCGCCTCTAGCTGCATCGGGAGGCGCAGCTGCAGGCTCGAATAAAGTCTCCCAGATCGAAAGGCGATCGAGAGCACAATGACGAGGCCCTTCGTCTAAACTTAGAACTCCTGGATGAAAAGCGCGAGCAGGTTCAAAGACGTACGGAGGAATATCAAAGGAAAACAGCAAGGTACTATAATCAAAGAGTCAAGCCCAGGAGCTACATGCCAGGCGACTTAGTCTTAAAAAGTCTTGGCCAAGAAGGAAGAATCCAGCCACGATGGAAAACTGGGCCCCAATCGGAAGGTCTCATCATATCTCTTGTGCCGCCAGACCAGTAACAGCTAACTCCAAAATGTAAGAGGAAAATTCGGCAAAGATACTTGGAATGCAACATCTTAAGCGTTTTACCAATAAGTTTTGGCCAGATTGTAGCCTTCCTAATTACTAAATGGCGAAGCCGAGCATTTGTTAATTACTGCCGACATCTCATACAGTTCAGATATATGAAAATAAAAAAAAAGGCATAATAAGAGGATTCATACACACAAAAAGAAAAGTCTCTTTTTATTACAATCAGATCACAACTGGATTACAATCAGATTACAATCGGGATTACACCTGTTATAATCAAGTGGGCATCATCTCTACACCTCAAAGCACGCAGCATAAGGGGCTCCGCTAAAAAAACAAGAGAAGGAAGCAAAAGACAAAGGAGAAAGACAGAATGAAGAAAAGGAAAACGAGATGGAAATAAATGGAAAAAAGAAAGGAGACAAGAGAAGAAGAGAGGGAGAAAAGAGAAAAGGAGAGAAAAAGCCGGAGTAGTTAAGAAAAGGGAGAAAAGAGAAAAAAGAAAGGAGAAAAGAGAAGAGGAGAGGGAGAAAAGAGAAGAGGAGAGGAAAAAAAGAGAAGGAAGAAAAAGGGAACAAAAGATTTCAGACGAAAGGGAAAGGAGAGAAGAAAAAGGTGTCGGGAGGTATTAAGAAAAAAGGAGAAAAGAGAAGAGGAGAGGGAGAAAAGAAAAGAGGAGAAAAAAAAAAGAGGGGGAAGAAGAAGAATAGAAAACAGAGAGAACAGTGCAAGAGATGCACCGCCCTCTCCGGACGCATTCCCTAGCTGAAAGCTAGGGAATAACATAACTCCCATAAAGGGGAGACTAGGGAAAAACACAACTCCCATAGGCAGAGATCCAGAAAATCCGATCCAGAAGCTTCAGAGGAACCCCAACAAGGACGGTCGAGCTTTGAACATCAATCCCATGCAAACTCCCTTTCACCCACCATGAAAGGCGGAACCTTCGTTATTGTGGATATAAAAGCAAATGTAACTACCATTTAAAGAAGGCCAAAGCACTTGAAAATTGCCAAGAATCGTTCCAAATTCTTCATAACTAAGATTAAAGACGCCGCCTTTCCAAGAATTGAAGTTAACCAAAGAATACCTAAGCGCTTATATACTAAGCTCTTCAACTACCAAGGCATAACAGAGCCCAACAGCTTCACTTCATGAGCCCATCTACTTCTCAGACAAAGCCACGCCGCTCTCAAGAGTCGACCGTACCGCTTACATCGCCATTCAAATTGAAAGCCACCAAGGCCACAAACACAGAGCCTGGGCCGTCACTTCACGAGCCCATCTACTCAGACAAAGCACGCCGCTCTCAAGAGCTCGACCTCACCAGCTACATCGCTATCTCTGGGCCAACACCACTACAGCTACGCCAAACATCTGGGCCGCCACTCTCACGAGCCTCATCTACTCAAGACAGCCACACCGCTCAAGAGCTCGACCTACCAACAGCCTCATATTGACGAGCTCTTCCCTTCGCCTCACTCGGGACGAGCTCCCGCCAACAATGGCACACCGAAGGAGCTCTTCCCCGGGCCACATGGACGAGCTCCCCGCTTCAACTATTTACAATGACGAGCTCTCACCTCAGTTCACTTGGATGAGCTCTTGCTCAACTATTTACATTGACGAGCTCTCCCCCCGCCCACTCGGGACGAGCCTCTACTCAACTATTTACATCGGGCGAGCCCTCCCCTCAATCTACACGACGAGCCCTACTCAACAGCTTCATATCAAGCGAGCCTTCCCCGGGCCACTGACGAGCTCGCCTACTATTCACTGACGAGCTCTTTCTCTGGCCTCACATGGACGAACTCCCACCACCAGCCACATTGATCGAGCTCTTCCCTCGTCTCACTGGACGAGCTCCCTCGCCTACCATTCACTATGACGAGCTCTTCCCTCGCCCACACTGACGCAGCCCCACGAACAAATACTGACGAGCCTCCCCGCCCACTTGGACGAGCTCTTACTCAACTATTTACATTGGCGAGCTCTTCCCTCAGTTCACTTGGACGAGCTCCCGCCTACTATTCACTCTGACGAGCTCTTCCCCTCAGTTCACATGGACGAGCTCCCACCAACAGTTCATATTGACGAGCTCTTCCCTTCAGTTCTCTTGGACGAGCTCCTGCCAACAATACATATTGACGAGCTCTTCCCCTCAAATCACATGGACGAGCTCCTGCTCAACTATTTACATTGAAGAGCTCTCCCCTCAGTTCACTTGGACGAGCTCTTACTCAACTATATACATCAAGAAGCTCCCCTCAGCTCACACGGACGAGCCCATACTCAACAAATTACATTGGCGAGCCTTCCCGCCCACTTGACGAGCCCGCCACTATCCACTCCACGGCCTTCAAGCTTCACATGGACGAGTCTCACCAACAAGCTCATATTGACGAGCTCTTCCCCCGCTCACTCTGACTAGCCTCCCGCCTACTATTCACTCTGACGAGCTCTTCCCTCGCTTCTCATGGACGAGCCCCACCAACAAAGCCTCACATTGACGGGCCTCCCCTCGCCCACTTGGACGAGTTTCCACTCAACTATTTACATTGGCGAGATCTTCCCCCGCCCTCACTTGATGAGCTCCCCGCCTACTATTCACTCCCGACGAGCTCTTCTCGCCCCATGGACGAGCTCCCACCAACAGTTCATATTCACGAGCTCTTCCCTTCAGTTCTCTTAGACGAGCTCCTGCTAACAATACATATTGACGAGCTCTTCCCCTCAGTTCACGTGGACGAGCTCGGGCTCCATACCACTCTACGAGCTCTTCCCTCGCCCACGGACGAAGCCCTACTACCGCCTCATATTGACGAGCTTCCCGCCTCACTGGGACGAGATCCCGCCTACTATTCACTCCGACGAGCTCTTCCCCTCAAGGTCGTATGGACGAGCCCCCACTACCAGCTCATATTGATTGAGCTCTTCCCGCCACGGACGAGCTCCCGCCATTATTAACTTCCGACGAGCTCTTCCCGCCCATACTTCGACGAGCTCCCACCAATAGTCTACATTGACGGCTCTCCTCGCCACGGACGAGTTCTTACTCAACTATTTACATTGGCGAGTTCTTCCCTTAGTTCACATGGACGAGCTCCCACCAACAGTTCACTCTGACGAGCTCTTCCCCTCAGTTCACGTGGACGAGCTTCCTACTATCCCACTCGACGAGCCTTCCCGCCTTACATGGACGAGCTCCCACAAACAAGCCATTGACGAGCCTCCCCGGGCCCACTCTGGACGAGCCTCCACCAACTATTTACATTGGCAGCTCCTTCCCGCCCTCACTCCTGGACGAGCCCCGCCTACTATCCACTGACGAGCCTTCCCTCGCCTCACATGGACGAAGCCCCACCAACACGCTCATATCGACGAGCTCTTCCTTCCGGGCCTTCTCGATCCAGGTCTTGTCAACAATACATATCGACGAGCTCTTCCCCTCAGTTCACGTGGACGAGCTCTGCTCCACAGTTCACTCTTATGAGCTCTTCCCTCAGTTCACATGGACGAGCTCCTACTCAACAATTCATATTGACGAGCTCTTCCTCGGCTCACCTGACTCCGGGCCCCGCCTACTTCATTCACTACGACGAGCTCTTCCTTCTCGGGGCCCACATGGACGAGCCCCACCCACGCTCACTATGATGAGCCCTTCCCGCCCCACGAGGACGAGCCTCTACCCACTCATACTCGCGCCTCGACGACCATCCAAAGACGGATCGCGGGGCAAATTCAACAATCATTTCAACTCATATAAGACAAACTAACGAGACCGTAGAGGATCAATGTGACGAGCTCCACCTACACCAACTGTATAACTTAGGAACCGGGCCAACTCGAGCAAGTCATCAATGAAATCTCAATGACTCAGTTTGACGAGCCAAATTGCACAAACCTTTAATTCTGCCCATCCAGTTCAAGAAGAAAAATATCCCAGCAAGAATGAAAATCTTTGAAAAATGAATATTTATTAAAAGGAGTGCTACATAGTCCCAGCCCCAGTCTGTGGCTGTAAAAGAAAATGAAAAAATAAAAAATAAATAAAATATGGCGATATATATATATATATGACAACATCAGGCAAACGGAGGTGAGCGCAGGAATCTGGGCATCGAGGATGAAGAAGGAATGGCCCTCGCAGAGTACTGTGCTCTTGAGAATAGTTCAGAAAAAGATTCCTCCGCCTTCGCCGCTGGGGAGGTCGGTTGAAGTCCAGACTGCACGCTGCGGAACTGCCGCTGAAAAGCGAGCCATCCAGAGGCCCACTGAGCATCGGGCTTTGATCTCGCAATTGTCTAATAACCTCATCCCTCTGAGCAACCACACTAACTTGCTGATGGAGATCTCAGGAAGAACTACGACACTTCTCGCTGAAGCAACTGCTCGACAAATTTACTTCGCTTCTGAGGACTCCATGGCGGCGCTCTAGCAACACCTTTCCCACGTAAGCTTCGCATCGGCTCTGAGTTGTGTTTCCTTATGGTTTCAAATCACCATTGACCGCGCATAGCTCCACTTGAGTGATCCCAGCCGCCTCGGAGGTGGATGAGTTCCTCCCAACCACTGCTCACACTCAGGCGTCACTTCAGCCCCTCGAAGCCCCAACCAAATTGTTCTGCACAACCTGGAGCTCACCCCGAACCTCCCGAAGCTCACCTTCGACCACCGTCAGGCTAGTAGGGACCTCATCTTCTCTACTTTCTGCCCGAGGGCGAGCCGATGAAGTGTGCTTTAAATCAGACTTAAGCCGCCCGTCTCAATATATGCTACGCCGCCTCCCGGCTGTACCGGGTCCGCTCTGAAGTGAGAGAAGCCGCCTTCGCCTTATAAACCAAGCATTTTCTACATGTTTTTTCATTTATTACCTTTCGCCAAGCCCTTCAAATGGGTGGCTACCTGCATATCAAACATGAAGTCAGTGCTCAACACAGAACCAGCATGAAAGTAAGCACGATTATAGGCTTACCGAGGCAACCCCCTGAAAAGATAAAGCTAGAGCCTCATCAACAGGCAACCCTTTCTTCGACCCTGGGCGTCGACTTTTGAGGATGGATGAGACGGCGCCGCAAATGCAGTTCGGCTGCTGGGAGAGCAAAGAATCCTTGATTTCATCAACTTTAGTTTCGCTTTCTTCTAATTTCTACCACCCTTTAGATGAGATGACTCGCGCTTCGTCATATGGATTCCATACGGTTATAGGCATAATCACAACTGGCCGGCCGACCGGCCGCATCTAAAGACTCTCGCCTCCGGTCGGGGCATAGAGGAGGCTGCGAGCGAGAATCGGGAGCCTGCCGAGGCACACGCCGCCCCGCGCCGCCCCTCGGGCAGTGGTCGGAGACGCCCCACTCGAACCTTACCGAACCGCCGGTCCTTTCAAAGGAGCTCGTTTTTTCCCTCACACTCGGCTGAGACATCGCCCCAAATGGCTAAAATCTCTCCCCAGGAGTGGCAAAGAACAGCCCGAGGAGAGACTCCTAGCGGAAGGAGGCGAAGGCCCTAAGCAAAGGAACGTAAAAACCTCAAAACTAGATGGACCAGAATGCCTGGTTTTATCAACTCAAGGTAAGGACGAGCAGATTATTCCGCCAACGCAGCGCTACTTACATTGCCTCGCTAAGGTTAAGACGAAAATTCGGGAAACATGAAGAAAAATATAAAATCGACTATTCATCACCTTCGTGACAAGTCAGGAACACTCGAAATATGTCCCAGCGGCTTTCTGACGAAGTTTATGGTATATTATAAGCTAAATAGGAATTTTCGGAAAAAAAAATTGAAACCCGGAATTAATAATAAAGCCAAGGGTAAATATGTAATTTACCACTTGAGGACTTAAGTGTCATAAGATTATAAGATGGGATGCCAAAATAGAAATTTAATAAGTTATGGGATTCAAGGCAATTAGAGAAAAGATGAAATAGAAATAAGAGAGAAATGGGGGCTTAAGTGCAAAACTGAGAAAAGTGTTGAAAATGGATTTTATTCAAGTGCCAAACATGGCCTTAACTAAACTCCATTTGGATAAGAGACCAAATTTGGTCTCCAAAAAGAGGGAACCGTATAGAGAGGGAGAGAAGAGAGAAAGAGAGAGGAAGAAGAAGAGAAGAGAAGAGAAGAAGTTAAGAGAAGAAGAAGAAGAGCGGCCAAGATCAGCATGGACCATGACCTTAGTATGGATCTATGGAATTTTAAGACTTTGTATGGTTAATAGTTTGTCTCCAAAGGGTTTTGATAGAATTGCATCCTAACCTTGGAGTTCTTGAAAATAGGGCTGGTAAACCCCATAAGGATACAAGATAGTTATGTAATCCTCTCTTAAAATGGATTCATGGTTTAATTGTAAGTAAATGAGTTGTGGTTTAGAACAAAACCTAATTAATAATATATGATTGGGTCAGAAGGGGGTCATAAATCTATATATTAGAGTGGGTTTGAGAGAAATTTATGATGGATTCTTTGAAATAAGATAAGTATTGAAAGAGGATTTGAGAATAAAGAGATTACAAGATGAATTTGGAGGGTCTTGGAAGTGTAGATGAAGTATAGAGTTGAATTGCAATCAAAAATATGGAAAAAGAAGAGAAAATCTACACTCGGCATTCTCCTGTGTGATGTGTACCGGTACACTTTGTGTTCGGCCATGAATAATGTACTAAGATACATTAGGGGTGTACCGCACACCATGTTCTCGTTTTCCCACCTTTGGACTCGCTTGTATTTTGACCGTAACTTGCCTATTTCTTATCCGAATGGAGGATTAAAGTGACAATTAAATAGACTTCAAGATGAACCAAATATAAAGAAATAGGAATCGTCACCCCGGCTCTATGACCCAAAAATTCACTCAAAGTGGGGCCATATGCAAGCCAAATTCTGGTTTTAGTTTTGATCATAGAGTAGTCCGGGTTGTTTCGGACGTAACTTGAGTCTCGGTGCTCCGAATTAGGTGATTCCAGTTGGAATAGAACCCTTAGCACCTTAGGTTTACAAGAGTACAAAGAGATAGTGTCAAATAGGAAGTTAGGACCCCGGAACAATAAGTAATAAACTGTCCTCAGAAAAATCGGTAAATGACTAGTTGGCATGAAATGCCATAACTTTATTTTGGATGATCCGATTGATTGATTCAAATTTCTAAGTAAAATAGATTCATAGAGGAATAATATATGAATGAGGTGTGATTTCATAGACATCATACCTTACAAGTATATGAAGTGCTATATGTAATAGCCATGAAACAAGGAAAATATAGAAAATGCAACATGAAACATGAATACGACATGAATATAGGATTATATGATAGATATGCCTAAATGAATAGATGGAACATGCTAGGAACACATGATAGAAAGGTATAAATGATAAGAACGATAGAGATAAGAAAAAGATGACAAAGCATAGAAAGGAGAACATGTACATAAATGATAGGTACATATATGAAAATGTGAATGAGTAAAAGTCATGATAGGAATATAGAAAATAAGAATAACTAACCATGATAGAAATGTATAAATGATATAAAGAGATATGACTATATAATTTATAGATATATAAGAACCTATTAAGGAAACTACAGATATGAGAATTAATACAGAGTAAAGTAATGATAGTATATATATGCATAAGCAATTATGATAACAATAGTTATTCATGCTTATGAGATATGTACAGAAAATGTAATAAAGCTGATTGTCTGCTTAGAACCCGTAGAGATAAATAGCATGCCTATGTGTGGAAGATACAAAGGGCTGCAAAAGATATTCATAGACATATTGAGGCCCCGTTTGGGTCGATGATATAGATCTCGTTTGATCAGTACCTCGCAAGGTCACCACTAATAGGACCGAAATCACCGCTCGCACAAAGGATAGTACCTTCGGTGATAGACATAAATCACTGGTCTCAGATAAAGGATAAGACGGCACACATAGACGTAAATCACTGTCTCTGCATGTTGATATACCTCTGGTACACCCAGCTATTTCGAATCCGCTCTAAGGTATTTACATATGAATATAAAAGAAAAAGGTAAAGTATACACAAAGGAAATGTATATGAAAAGTATATAATATGATAGGATATGAGAAGCATAGCCTTGCTATGTGATGAAAGTACAAACAGTTACAAGAACAAGAAGTACATTATAATTTTATATGAAAATAAGTATATAAAAAAAAGAAAAAGTATAGAAAGTATACCAAAGCACGAAGTATATAATAGATAGAATAAGAATGTACAAATGTATATGAAGTATATGAATAGTACAGGATAATAGGATATGAAAAGTACAAAATGAACGCATATAACAGGAAAGTAAACGATAGTACAAGTATGAAAGTGAAGAATGCAATAAATCATAGAACAGAAAGATGAAAAAGACATAGATTAGAGACATGATAGATATAGGAATAGGTAAAGTACACGAAATAGGAATACAGAAAAAGTATAAGTAAAGGATATGCCAAATACTTAGAACATGTAATAGAAAAAAGCTCGACCATGCAACAGAATATAAATGATAAGGAATTTAAGTTATAGAAATTGTTTAGATATATAATGCATATGTATAAGCTTGTGACAGTCGCCATTGGTGGTTGTCCATGCTTATGTTCCCACTAAGCGTAAAGCTTAGCACGGGTGTTCAATCCGTGTAGGTACAGGAGAAGAGGAAAGCAGAGTACGAGTCGATCCACATCATCAGCAGCTGAGGTCAACACATCAATAGGGGTCCATTGGAAGATTTTTGGTATAATGTATAAGTCTTTTTGTTTCTTTTTGAAAACAATGTAAATGTTGAACACTATTAAATATGGAACTTGTATATGTATTTTGTATCCTTTGTGACAAAATATAAAATAAGTTTAATAGTCACAAGTTAATGGTTATAGCTAACTGATCACGTGAGCCCCAATCAGCATCACACCCAAGACGCTACCGATCCGTTCTACCGCCAATCGGGTCGGATCGGAGAAGGGGTGTGACATTTTAGTGGTATCAGAGCAAAGGTTTAGGCGTTTCTGGAATAGCCTAAACATAGATAGAGTATAAGATGCTATTCTAGGTAGAGTATAATATACTAAACATAGATAGAGTATAAGAAGTGAGTCTAGATAGAGTATAAGATAGAAAAGATAGACATGGATACGTATAGAAAAGTGTTGACCTCGGATGTGGATATTCTTGTGTTTGTATAGATGGAGCTTCCTCCGAATCCAACTGGAAGAAGCCAAGGAAAGTATTAAACCCGTGAAAAGGGTTACGATTCGATTTTCAAACTGGGCTGTGCGAGCGCCTCTAGTTAAGCCAAATGAAACCTTGCTGAAAATAGCGCAAGACATGGCTCGGATATTGGATGGACTGCATGAGTCTATCAAGAAATATATAGAACCTGCGACCACTCTACAACAGGTGACTTTTTGTCAATTGGTACAAGATTCTATGAAAGTCGAAAAGTCTGAAATAAGTAACCAAGAAGGGTCTCAAAGAAGTTATGGTAAAAGAGCCGTAGAGTCTCAAGCCGAGCCGCCTATTGTTCAGCTACAAGGGGTAGGAGACAAGGATCTAACAAGACACAAGGTTCTGATCGAGGTACCTCAACCGGACAAGAGGAAAGATATACATGCCCGCATTGCCATAGAAATCATTATGGTTTGTGTAGACTAGTAACTGGGGGTTGTTTCCGATGCGGGAGCACTGAGCATATGATGATCAACTGCCCACGAGGATCGGGAAGTTCTAGAAATCCTCAAGGAAATAGTAGAGGAGGATCAAATGTACCTCCACAGACTCAGAATAGGGATAGAGGATGAAGTGGTTCACAAGGAAGAGGTAGTGCTTTCTCAGTGGATTAAAGGAAGTATCCAATGACACTGACCAAAGACGAGCTTAAGGATATGCAAGCTTTGGAGGAGAAGAATGCTTCCGATGTGATTGCTGGTATGCACCCTCTATTTAATAATTGAGATGCATGTAGAGATGATAATGCAATAGTAGAGACACGAAATATAGAATAGGGATGAAAGAAAGTCTAAGAAAGGTCATATGTAAAAGACATGAAAATAAAAGACTTGACATAGAACAGATAAAGCGCATAGTATGAATTTCGAGGACGAAATTATTATAAGGAGGGGAGAGTTGCAACACCCCGAAATATACCCTAGCAGTTTTCGGACTTGTGTAGGGTATATTATAAGCTAAATAGGAATTTTCGGAAAAAAAATTTGAAACCCGGAATTAATAATAAAGCCAAGGGTAAATATGTAATTTACCACTTGAGGACTTAAGTGTCATAAGATGAAAAGATGGGATGCCAAAATAGAAATTTAATAAGTTATGGATTCACAAAATTAGGAGAAAAGATGAAATAGAAATAAGAGAGAAATGGGGGGCTTAAGTGCAAAAATGAGAAAAGTGTTGAAAAATGGATTTTTATTTGAAGGCCAAACATGGCCTTAACTAAACCCATTTGGATAAGACCAAATTTGGTCTCCAAAAAGAGGGAACCGTATAGAGAGGGAGAGAAGAGAGAAAGAGAGAGGAAGAAGAAGAGGAAGAGGAAGAGAAGAAGAAGAGAAGAAGAAGAAGAGGGAGAAGCCAAGATCAAAGGTATGGAACTATGACCTTTAGTATGGATCTATGGAATTTTAAGACTTTGTATGGTTAATAGTTTGTCTCCAAAGCTAGGGTTTTGATAGAATTGCATCCTAACCTTGGAGTTCTTGAAAATAGGGTTGGTAAAACCCCATATGATACAAGATAGTTATAGAATCCTCTCTTTTAAGATGGATTCATGGTTTAATTGTAAGTAAATGAGTTAGGGTTTAGAACAAACCCTAATTAAATTTATATGATTGTGTATGAGTCATAACCATATTAGAGGTTTGAGGAGAAATTTATGATGGATTCTCTGAAATAAGATAAGTATTGAAAGAGGATTTGAGAATAAAAGAGATTACAAGATGAATTTGGAGTGGTCTTGAAGTGTAGATGAAGTATAGAGTTGAACAAGGAATCAAAATATGGAAAAAGGAGAAAATTGCTACTCGGGCATTCCTCTGGGTGATGTGTACCGTACACTTTGAACATGTACCGTACACTTTGTGTTCCGTCATTTTTATTAATGTGTACCTGCAGACACATTAGGTAAATTCTAAGACACTATGTTCTGTTTTCCCAATTTTGATTAGTTTTCATATTTTGGACATAACTTGCTCATTTCTTATCCGATTTGAGTGATTCAAGTGGCCAATTAAAATAGACTTCCAGGTAAACGAAATATAAAGAAATAGGTATCGTTAAATTCTAGCTCTAAGTGGCCCAAAAATTCACTCAAAGTGGGGCCATATGCAAGCCAAATTCTGGTTTTAGTTTTTATCATAGAGTAGTCCGGGTTGTTTTGACGTAACTCAGTCTCATGTTCGAATTGGGTGATTCCAGTTGGAATAGAACCCTTAGCACCTTAGGTTTACAAGAGTACAAAGAGATAGTGTCAAATAGGAAGTTAAGACCCCGGAACAATAAGTAATACAAACTGTCCCTAGAAAAATCGGTAAAATGACTAGTTGGCATGAAAATGCCATAACTTTATTTTGGATGATCCGATTGGATTGATTCCAATTTCTAAGTAAAATAGATTCATAGAGGAATAATAATATATGAATGAGGTGTGATTTCATAGACATCATACCTTACAAATATATGAAGTGCTATATGTAATAGCCATGAAACAAGGAAAATATATAAAATGCAACATGAAACATGAATACGACATGAATATAGGATTATATGATAGATATGCCTAAATGAATAGATGGAACATGCTAGGAACACATGATAGAAAGGTATAAATGATAAGAACGATAGAGATAAGCAAAATATGACAAAGCATAGAAAGGAGAACATGTACATAAATGATAGGTACATATATGAAAATGTGCATGAGTAAAAGCCTACATGATAGGAATATAGAAAGTACAAGAATAACTAAATCATGATAGAAATGTATAAATGATATAAAGAGATATGACTATATGTAATTTATAGATATATAAGAACCGTAATATGAAACTACAAATATGAGAATTAATACAGAGTAAAGTAATGATAGTATATATATGCATAAGCAATTATGATAACAATAGTTATTCATGCTTATGGTATACGCATTTAAAATGCATTAAAGTTCGACATTCGCAACCCGGGTAGAGGGATGTATAGGGTCGTTTTTACAAAAGATACAGCTTGTCGCAGAACATATTCATAGACAGATATTGAGGCCCCGCTTGGGTTGTCGAAGGATATAGATCCCGTTGATCGTGGCCCAAGGGTCACCACACAGACCAAATCACCGTCTCGTATCGCTGATAGTACCTTCCTGCACATTATAGACGTAAATCACTGTCTCGTACAGTGATAGTACCTTCGGGTACACCCAGTTATTTCCTGAATCCGCTTCTAAGGTATTTACAGACATGAATATAAAAGAAAAAGGTAAAAGTATACACAAAGGAAATGTATATGAAAAGTATATAATATGATAGGATATGAGAAGCATAGCCTTGCTATGCGATGAAAGTACAGACAGTTACAAGAACAAGAAGTACATTATAATTTGATATGAAAATAAGTATATAAACAAAAGAAAAAGTATAGAAAGTATAATTTTAAAGCACAAAGTATATAATAGATAGAATAAGAAAATAAATGTATATGAAGCATATGAATAAAATAAAGATAATAGGATATGAAGTACAAAATGAACGCATATAACAGAAAGTAAACGAGTACAAGGAAAGTGAAGAACGCACAAATCATAGAATAGAAAGATGAAAAGACATAGACTAGAGACATGATAAGTATAGAATAGGTAAAGGCAGAATAGGAATACAGAAAAGTATATGGTAAGATGAGCTAATACTTAGAACATGTATGAAAAGCCTCACATGCAATAGGAATATAAAAATGATAAGGAATTTAAGTTATAAAAACTGTTTAGATATATAATGCATATGGCGTTTTGTGATACCGGGCCATTGGTGGTTGTCCATGCTTATGTTCCCACTTCCAAGCAAAGCTTAGCACGGGTGTTCAATCCGTAGGTACAGGAGAAGAGGAAAGGCAGTAACAGTCTATCCACACACGCTACCGCCAGGTCAACACATCAATAAACCATTGGAAGATTTTTGGTATAATGTATAAGTCTTTTTTGTTTCTCAAACAATGTAAAATGTTGAACACTATTAAATATGGAACTTGTTTATGTATTTGTATCCTTTGTGATGTAATATAAAAACAAGTTTAATAGTCACAAGTTATCGGTTATAGTTAATCGATCACAAGAGTCCCAACCTGGGGCATCACATTCTAGTATCGCGCCCTGGACCGTTCCCATCAATCTGGTCGGATCGAGATGCTGAAATAGACTCTGTCGTAATACCCTCAAACTACGGGGAGCCGCGGGCGACAGATGTTAAATAAGTTGTAGAACCCTTTATAAAGGGGTGCAATGAAACGAAGGTCGTTGTCAAAGGCAATCTCAAAAACAAACCATACCAGCACGGAGGTCGCATGAAGAGTCAAACATCGGGACCATATTCGACAATTGTGGGAGGCTGATAACGTTCTTCAAAGAAAAATAAACCCATATGAAGGACCAACCCACAGTCCCACATTCACAAAGATGCCGAACGGCGTGCATCATGAGGTAATCTGACCCCCTAGGATACTTGATCAAGTTTATTTTCTTTTTACCCTTACCCAAGGGAAGAGGAGGCGCCTCAAGAGCATTTTGAGGTCCAGCGGCGGCCGAACGAATGGGAACATCCCTAGCCCGCCCAGAACCGGCAACAGTGGAAGGGTCATCGCCAATACGCAGCAGTTAAGAACGACTCACTCCATGACGTAGTGTTTAACAAGAAAACGAAATCCGTATTAACCGAATCCTAGAGCCTCGTCGCATCGGGATCGAAAAAGAATAAGAAGATGGAGGTGCAAATGGACCCGTAGAATGAGATGGGGAGAAGCAGCCCCCAGAAAAACTTTAAAAGACCCAACACAGAAGAGGCAGATGAAGATTCAGGAAAAACCGAAATACGAGATCACTAAAAATAAAAAGGAGGATGTAGGACCAGAGGAGGTCGGCAAGATAAACTAAGGGGAACTAAGAGGAATATGAAAATGTCGAACCCAAGAGTCATCATTAACACACAACGCGCGACGGCCGACGTCTTAATTAACCCATCCAGCGGACACGTGGAACAAGCACTGCAGATACTGATAGGCCCTTGCCCACGCAATCCGTACACAAGGGCCGGGGCACCGATGTGGATAAAGCAAATGGGCCCAAGATTCACCCGCTGTCCAAGAGCCGGCGTGCGGGTCGGCAACCCCACGCCCCTCCATACGTTCTTCAAACAGGCCCCAGCTACGGTCCAGCACGACCGCAGAATTGAAGGCCCATACTCCTAGCCACCAACCCATATTTTGCCAATACAAAGATCAAATATTCAACAATACTCTATTCATCCAATCAAATCCCATTATAAAGGAAAAAGAAAATACTACACAATCACTACCGATATCCCTATCAAAGAAGGAAGGTTATTCCAAATAAACTCTTCTTACTAATCCGTTACTAAATCTAAGGTCGATAATAAGGGTGGCAAATCCCGGCCCAATGAGAAAAACTTACATTATCCAACCCGGCCTGACATCTACTATAAATACATGGTCACCCCAACGGTGAAAGGTACGCACTGATATACGCATATACATATCTAAGCAGTCCCTCTTTGCTCTCAGAAAGAAACTGACTTAGGCATCGGAGCGGCTACGGGCGAAGCCCTCGCCGACCCCCCTTCTTCCTTGTTTTCAGCACCTCGACGAGTACGCAGCCGCCCAGAAATGACCCTAACACAAACCCGCACGACCCATCCTGGGGCCACCGTCAGCTAGCCTCGGGTCCGCCTCAACGACCTCTATACGCCTCCACCCAAATCCGATTAAAAAAAAAAAAAAGCAACATCATATATAAATGCTATCTAGTCTCTATTAATGAAGAATTTTCTAGGCTACTTTCCCTTCTTAAAGAAAAATAAAATAAAATAATCGTGAGGAGGAAAATGCATTTCAACCTGCTATCATGATCCCTTTATAAATAAAATTACAATCAAGATTATTTTCAGCCTCCAAATCTTTATATATAATAAATTAAGGTGCATGGTCAATGTGATCAAAGAAAAAGGAAAATAAAATTAAGTTCACACAGCATAATTTTTTCTCAGCGAAAAAGCTATGGATTTTAGGCCATATAAAACAAAGGCATCTTCGTTTATGAAGAAGTTTTAAAACACTAGTCTTTCCGAAAGGTTCAAATTATTTGTATCCAAAAACTAAGTACTGATGCGAAAAATTGTGCTATATCAATATATATTGCAGCGTTAATCTTTCTCAATTCTTCCTCATCAATCCAAGTATTTCCTTAGCTGGTTTGTCCATCACTTCACTAAAATACACATATATATTGGTTGCCTTCTTCTTATCCTCATTTCCATGGTATTACAATGAGTCTTCAGTAACATCTAATTGCCTTTTTAGGGAGTTTATTCCTCTTAGAATTGAATAAAAATTAAAATTAAAATTTTTATTCACTTCTCAAATGATATAAAATGTTTAATGCCTAATATTATCATATGCACTAGATCTAATTTTGAATCCTTACATGATTCGGGATTTTGATTATGAGATGGGAAGATGTATTTCTTCACTCCATTACACATGAATATAACAGACTTTGTAGCATATGTGAAAAATAGAAGGTTTGGGTGGGTCTTTTACCTTCTATTCTAGGTTTAAAGCCACAAATAAATTAAAAATAGATAGTTCCCAAAACATAAATAGTTGATTTATTTTTTTAGATAATTTGTCAAAATATATATTATTTTATTATATTTTTTAGAAAAAATCTCATACTATACTAATATATCTGAAAAAACAGAATTAATTTTCTGAAATAAATATGGATATTCTTACATTTTCAATATATTTTCTATATTTAATTATCATATGGTATTTATTCAAAAAATCGTATGGATTTTTATTTAATAAAACTATAAATCTAGTATATTATTTAAGTTCGATGCTTATATCGGTTCGAGTCCCCTCAGACCACAGAGGTTTTACTCGATTATTAACTTCAGGGCACCATGAAATTAGTCGAGGTGTACGTAAACTAGCCCGAACACCCAAAATTCTTAAAAATAAAAATAGATAAGAACTCGCAGTTTTTTATTATTGCATTCCAAACATGTCATAAACACTTGGCTGCAAAAGGCATACAATCAAATGGTAAGTGGACTAAGAGATTGAAATCATCATATATTTTATTACTTAATGAGTTGTTTACTTTAATTAAGTTAAATTATTCTTTAAACTATTAACTTAAATTTATTAACTTTACTTTCTAAATATTAAGGTTTTTAATTTAATTTAATTTCTAATTTAAATCTTATTAAATTCTATCAATGATGTGTTTATCCTCAATAATTTTGAATCATAAATAAAAATAAATAAATTTATTCAATAAATCACAAAATATTTTTTTTTTTTTACAAGAGAATCATGATCCTCTACTGGGCTGTAGACGACATAATCAAAAGAATTTGAAAAATAGGGGTGATAGTTAATCGTTTTGATTTAATATATAACAGATTAATATTTACCAACATATTCAATCCACTCATTAATTCAGCAAACATCTTATAAATTTAGCCTTTCTTTCTTAAAAAAAATATTTGGTTAAACTCAAAATTTTGGAAATTTAATTATCTCCATTTTTCTTCTTGAAAAATGATTCATTACGGACAAAAATGTCCTTTACGATTTCATATATATTTATATGTATCTTTGAATAGAAGAGGATATTTCATCAAAATAATAAAGGGTATTTTTATCAAAATAAGGTAAAAATTTGACGAAGAGTTAGAGCATGTTTGGTTCATATTTTAAATTGCTCTTAGAACAAGCTTTTAAAATTTAAAACAACAAAATTGTTATCCTACAAGAAGTTTAGTATATATAAAGCTACACAAACTGAGTTAACACATATATTGAAAGGAATAAAACGGCTCGAGCTCGCTTCCCATGAGGAAAAGAATTGTTGAGCTTATCTGGTATGTATTTTTTGTTCAAATGATTTTAGAGATCCAAGACACCAAATGGCCACCTGACCTCAATCAAATTCGTCGAGTTTTCACACGTGTTTGTTGTCTCACCAAATTGCCACCTAAACCTGGGAACCACAACCATCGGATTCCATTACTACCAAACTAACTGCCAACGCGACCGCATTACCAAAAATGAGATCGAAAAACTGGTAAAAATGATATTACAAAGAAGGATAAATTTCCAATATTGATCATCGACGAGGTGCCGACAGAGTTACATGGAGTAAAAAAAATTTCAAAGCTGGACTTGCGCTTTGGTACCACCAAATCCTAGTCCAGTATGACGATATTTCTAAAACCGCTTTTCGGAGGACTCATGACGGTCACTATGAATTCTTGGTGATGCCATTCAGATTGACAAATGCCCCAAATTTTCCTTTTCGAGTTTCATGAACCCATATTTTTCGCCACATTTATGAAGGTTTATTCTAGTATTTTTTGACGATATTTTGGTTTATAGCAGGTCTTGGGAGGATCATCTGCAACACCTAAAACAAATGCTTCGACCTTGCCGAACATCGCTGTATGTCAAAACTCTCAAAGGCTGGGGTGTTAAAGGTGGGGTATTTGGGTCACCATTTCCTTTGAGGGTGTGGCGTGAGGACCTAACAAAGATACATTCGCTTCAAAATTTTTCAAAGGCCGACATCCCCTAAAGGTGTCTCGTAGTTTCCCTTGGGTTACTGGGTACTACCTCTTCAAGTTTATGAGGGACGGCATAATATATAGCCAAGCATCATTAACAAAGCTTCTCACTAAAAGAGGGGTTTCTATTTCGGTCCGAAGAGGCTCTCTTAGCCTTTAACGAATTGAAGGAAGCTCTCACTTCACCTCTGGTATTGCTTCTGCTTGATTTTTCACAATAGTTCGTAATAGAGTGTGACGTGTGTGGAGACGGATTAGGTGCGATTTTGTCTCAAAACAATCAGCCAATAGCTTATTACAATGAAGCCTTGAAAGGGAAGGCTAAATTACTGTCCACCTACGACAAGGAAATGTTGGTTGTGGTGAAGGCCGTTCGAAAACATGGTTCAAAGTCGTAGTATCAGTCATCAACTCGGAGGGTCCTGAGACGTATCGGTCTCGATGTATCGGGTTGGTATCGGCCGATACGTAACTCAAGATGAAAAAATTGAAAAAAAATATATGAAATATTATATAAATTATAAAATATTATATTATTTACTCAGGAAAACAAATGTAATTTAGTAAATCAAGAATTAATAAAATAAATTATTTTATGTTTGATATTATTTAAGTAATTATAAAATTATTCATCAAAAAATAATAAAATTATAATAATTATTATTGTAAATATATATGTATGGTAAATTAATTAATGTTATCTAAAAATGAATATATATATATATATATATATATATATATATATATATATATATATATATATATATATATATATATATATATAAAGAATTAAATCCATAAGAATATCAATAACAATAGTGTAAAAGTATAAAATATTTAGCATTTCTATTAGAAATAATATTTTATATTAAGTTATTTTTATGTTAAGTTAGATAATGATTTAAAATTATTTGATATTTATCTTCAAATTCATTGTTTAAATTAATTTAAATGAAAATGATTTTTTTCTTATTAAAGATATATTTTTTACCAAAATTTGTAATTAAAAATATAATTAAATTATTATTTATCTATAGTTATTATTAATTAATTGATTTTGATATTAAATTAGGGATAAAGATTAAAAGTATCTATTTGATTATATAATACTTTTAATATCATGTGTTAAATATAATTTATATTAATATCATGATAATATAATTTATATTAATATCATAATTAAATATAAAGTTTATTTAACTCGTATAATTAAATATCATATGTTAAATATGTTAAATATAATTCATATTCGTTCCACATCTCCTGCTATTCAAATAATTTGATAGGAAGTTAAAAGTCAATTTTATGATTCTCCTTCCTTCGCCCCCGCAGCTTCCTTCGTCAGATTTCTTCCCTTCGTCTTCACCACGTCTGCAGTTGTGCACCCGCTTGGAGCACCATTATCACCGCCACAATTCACTCCAGACTCCATCGTGGAATAATCGTGGAATAAGGTTCTTCGTGGTTTCCATCACCATCACGACACCGCTTTAGGTTACACGACAAAAGGTTGATCGATCTTTGATTCTTTGAAGAGGAATCTCGATTTCTCTGGAAGGTTTGATTTTTTTTTGTTAGGTGGTGAGAAAACATGCGAATCTGCAAAATCGTTCTCAAATATCTCAGAAAAATTTGATTTTTTTTGTTGTGATGGTAAGAAAGCACAAAATCGTTCTTTTCCCTCTGTATCTCGATTCTTGGTAGGTGAAAAATTGTTGATCTTTGGTTCTTCAATCTCGAATTTCTAAAAAAAAAGTGATTTTTTGTATTGCGATGGGTAATCAACGATTAAGAACCGGTAGAATCGTGCTTTTTTCTTCTGTAGCTAACGATCCGACCGAGTCAACTCGGGATTTCGGTCGATCTAGCCGAGTTTTCCCGATTCTATACCGAGTCTACAATAAAGATCATATCTAGTATCAGATTCCAAGGCGTCACCCGAGATTTTGATAGGACTCGGGCCGAGTCGCACCGAGATCACGTGAAGTTTTTGAACCATGATGGATATTTCCGTCCAAATACGCTGCGGAATATGAAGGGGTTAAAGCAATCCCGTAGGCCGAAGGGTCTCATGCTTACAACGTTGACACACTTCACAAATTCCGACAAAGTCCTAACATAAAAGCGGATGTCTGCCAAACAAAACTAAATAAATACCAGGAGAGTCTTCAAGTATCCGAAATGACCACCCATTGGAGAAGAGTGGCAATCGGTCAAAATAGTTGGCAATAGTGATGAGGTGGGACTCAAGTGTACCCTTCCATTTTGTATCCATATTCCATCCCTTTTAACACAATTTAAGGACTGAGCCCAGAGACAAAGTATCATAGTAAGGTTGTTGGAGTACCTCCTGTTGTAGTGTGGACCACCAATCCACAATCGAAAATGACAAGGCCTGAAAATGAAAAGCTACAATACGAGAGAGAGCTTTATGTCACACCCTTACTCATGGAAAGCCCTCTCTTGATCATATAGAGCAAATGACCCTATGGGGGCTTATATAGGGAGGTGGGAAGATTCTAGAGACTTTGAGAGACCTCCTCATAATACGAAAGTGCTCTGTAAGAATCCAGAGAAGTCCACACTTGTGTGGAAGAGTATGAAGAGAGGAGACTATCCAGATTCCTTCTAGAGACCTTCTTGTAAATATGTGTATATAGAATACTCTAGAATTCTCTAAGACTTATGTATGACCTTCAAAGGTTCTAGACATCTCCAAAGATGTGTATATAAGAGCGAGGTGGCCTCATTTGTAAACCGCCACTGTTGAGAGCTTCCAAAGCATTGTAAAGAGCCTTTCTTCTATAAAGAGTTTTCTTCCTTCGCAGTTCTCTCAAGTTCTCGCCCAAAGCCGTGTAGCTTCGAGCTTAGCAAGCAAGGCACGTGGAAGGATGACTGCAACATCCGAGGGTTGCTTCTGGCGCCGCACGTGGAGCTGGGGAAGGAAAGACTAAGTCCGTGACAGTTGGTATCGTGAGTCGCTGCGACGTGGAGAATCTGAGGATATGATGGCGAAGCTCTCATGTAGAGGAAGTTGTCGGAGCAAGTTCGGAAGCGGACCTCGACCCTCCAAATGGCGCAGCGGAAAGTATGACAAGCCCTGTGGATCCTCTCACGATCTCGGACGATCTAAAGGACCGGCCGAGGTCGCTATGGCGGACACCAAAGCAGGGATGACCCCATGGAGCAGAGCATGGAGAAGGCCATGGAGGATCTCAAGGTGCGTATCCGACTCAAGAGGGGATGCACAAGCAAATGGCCCCGTGGTGCCATGAGGAGTTCAGCGAGGGTCCTAGACATGCTCGCTACCTAGAGTCAAGGGGCGGAGGTCCCACCTCAAGCATGAAGAGGAAGCAAGGCAAGAGTGGCCATTTACAAGACAACACCGTCGCCGGTTATGGCCACCACGAGGCACCAAGGGGGTGTGGAGGTGCCAGCCACACACATTCAATGGGGCAACGACGCTGGGCCGAGTTAGACAACTTCAGGGCACATGGAGAGATATTTCTGAGGCAATAGCATCGACCACGAGGCAACCATGGCACACAACTCTGCTACTTTCACCTCACCGATAATGCAACTCTATGGTGGCGAGAAGGTCTCGTGGAAATAGAAAAAGAAACATGCACCATGTATACAATGGGCGGACTTCAAGAGGGAAATCAAGAACAATTCTACCTAAGACGCGAGATACATAACCCGTAGGGGAAGACCGTGCATCTGCCACACGGATCGATTCAGACTATGTCAAGGAGTTCTCTTCACGCTTGAAGCTCTTGATATGAACGAGAATGAACCCCTTCAACTTTATGGAGAACCTACAAGGTTGGGCCGAGCAAGAGTTGAGGAGACGTGGTGTCCAAGACTTAGCCACGGCCATGGCGGTAGCGGAGTCACTCATGGATTTTCGAAGAGGAGACTCATCTCAGACCAAGCCGTCTTTCAAGGGTAGCCATGCTAAAAGTGTGCAGACAAGGGATACAAAAGCTACAACATGAAGGATCAAGTGCGGCCTCTACCAACAAAGAGGGCAAGAGGGGGACATACGAGGGGATTTCTGCCAAAGACCAATTGTTTCCTATGCGATTGACCACATTGGGCATGGAATGTCCTAAAAGGAAGGTCCCCAATGCCTTGATCGAGTGGCATTCAAACAAGAGTGGGTGACGGCGTCACATGGGGTCAATGCAACTGTTGAATGCCCTCAAGGTCAAGCCAGCTAAGGAGCAGCCTCAAAGCAAGGGACTCATGTATGTGGAGGCCAAGGTGAATGGGATGTCCACCAAGGCCATGATAGACACCGTGCTTACACACAAACTTGTCCTCGCAGAGAGGCAGAACACTAAGCTCCGTGACATCTAAGGAGGCAGGATGGCTCAAGGAAGTTAACTCCGCTGCCAAGCCAACACAAGGAGTAGCTCGTGGGGTAACAATGAAGATCGGGTCGTGGGAAGGCAAGGTTAACTTCACGGTGGCACCCATGGATGACTTCAAGATAGTGATCGAGATGGATTTCCTTCGCCAGGTAAGAGCTGTGCCTATACCTTTCTAATGCTCATGGCTATCTTAGAAGAGGAGGCCCCATGCATGGTTCTACGTCACCGAAAAGCAAAGATAAGATCCCTATGTCAGTCGGTTATGCAATTAGAGAAGGCTGAAACAATGAGGTGACTTACTTGATGCACTTTAAGGAAGACCCGATTGACCCTATGGGAGATCCTATGCCCATGGAAGTCAAGAAGGTGCTAGATGAGTTCAAAGATGTAATGCCACCGGAGCTACCCAAAAAGCTCCCACCTAGAAGGGAGGAAGATCACAAGATCGAGTTGGAGCTGGGAGCAAAACCCGCCATAAATCTACAGATGGCACCCCCAGAGTTGGAGGAGCTGGAGGGTGACAACTGAAGGAGTTATCGGATGCCTGATTCATCCAACCATCCAAGGCTCCCTATGATGCGCCGATCTTATTCCAAAAGAAGCACGATGGGTCACTGCGGATCTGCATCGACTATCGGGCGCTCAATAAGGTGACTGACAATGTGACGCCCCAAATCCCGGGGGTCCGTTGACTACTTGTCAACCCGCGGGAAACACTGCGGAATGCTCCAAAATCTGACATTTCTCACTAAAAATCTGCAGTCTTCTTTTGTATGGGGAGCTCTACCCAAATACATCACCTGTATATAACCTGTCCTAATTAACATCAATGACCACGCAGGGTCTCTTATACAACTATACAGAGTAAAAATGACCTCTTGGGCCCCTGCATTTATACTCACAACATATATTCCATCTATCCAATATAATCCGTAACATGAGTAAAACGGCCACTTAGGTTCATAACCAATACTCATAAAACATCCCAACTATATATCATAGTTACAAGAGTTAACATTCATCTATTGTCATATATTAAATGAAAAACATTCTAATATTATGCAAAACAATCAAAGTTTCTCCTTTCCTCGGCTTTCTTCTTCTAAACTGGCTCCTATGATGGAACCCGTCTCCTCGCACACCGCATCTGCAAAACAGTATCCTCGGTCAGGTAAGCTAATGCTCGCAGTGGAACACCGCGGGCTACTTCCACCTAAGTACATATGCACGCTCCAAAATAAACAAACACATTCAAGAAAATGCATGATCCTACTTGAATGTCTAGTCGATCATCTCATATCCCAGTCCTCCTCGACTTCTCACACTCGCTTAAGCCAATTATGAGAACCCCATTTGGTTTGTTTGCGGACAACCCTCCAATGTATATATCAATTGGGCCGACCTCGACGACGAGTATTATGTGTGGATCACCCTCCGATGTATATCAATTGGTCAAATTCGACGAATATTGATATTTTATTTGGACTACCCTCCGATATTCATTATTTTTAGAGAACCCTTCGAACCATTCTCTCAAGAATTACTTCATGCACTCACTCCTATCGTCCTAGGATGCCCTAGTGCATATGGAATGCATGATGTCAATTCCATTTCAGTTCAATAACACATGCAAATATATAATCATGCATATATTCACATAATTTAAATCACACAAACATGTTACGTGAATTTCACATTTCCATACATCAAAATTAGCTCACATGGCTAATGATCAAACACCAGCAATTCAACTTGAATTACTCGAATTAAACACATTTTTACAAAATTATTCGTGAACACTATTCTCGTGTGGATAGTAAAACCCTACTACTATTCTCGGCAAATCACCAATCATCTACTCAATTTAGTGAACCCGACTCTACAGCCATTTCCGCCTCATACATCAAAGCATGATTAACACATAAATGCACAATTAACAACTCCATTCAGCCATGGATACCACGGCCGCCGCATTTGGATTTCAAAATTATATCACCCGGTCCCAAGATTTGGGATCGATCAAACGGCCCTCACGGCCTCATTCAACTCAAACATTAACAAAGTACTTAAATAAAGAATAAAACCCACGTAGGATAAATCCCCTACCTCTCGGAGTTTGACGAAACTCCCTAAAACCGAGTCCACGCCAGAGGCCTCTCCCTCAGAGCAAATTTTCCTTCGCTCCGAAACTTTCGACGGCCTGGATTCCTACAAATCTAGAGAGAAGTTATCTCTCTCTCTAAAAAAAAGGCACCAGCCATAGCCACTGCCATTCTTCCCTTTCCCCTTTTGCTCTTTAGTTTAAAGCAAGAAGATGGCACTATTACAATGTTTGTCTTTTTTTAACTTAAACAATTCCAAAAATGACATTTATGTCCTTTTCCCATTTTGACATTCTAAGACTATCTCGGCCGCCCATTTTCATATTTTCTCTACTCATGCCACTTATGGCACATGAGTACGCATGTGACTTTCGCCGCATCGAAAATCGCTTTTACTAAGACCCGAAACTCGATGCCTTGAAAACGCAAGGCCGACCGACACCGCCTCGTAATCCGACGGCAAATTCGACGTGCTAGCTATATTTCGCGAGACGATTCCAACGGTGAAATATGTTTCATCATCCGAGATCCAGAGAATAAATTTCGGATTTTTTATCGAAATTAAAATTTTATAATCAAAATTACGATTTTGTCATTTTTCCAGAAATTGGAACTTCTCGGGTCTTACATACAAGAATAAGTACCCCATCCCTCTTATTGCTGATTTATTTGATCAACTTGGTAGAGCAAAGTTCTTCACTAAGCTGGACTTGCGATCGGGATACTACCAAGTGAGGATAGCTGAAGGGGACGAGCCGAAAACTACTTGTGTGACGAGGTATGGCTCTTATGAATTCCTAGTGATGCCCTTTGGTCTTACCAATGCTCCCGCTACAGTCTGCACTTTGATGAACAAGATATTCCATCCTTTCCTGGATAAGTTTGTGGTGGTATATCTAGATGATATTGTTATATATAGCAACACCTTGGAGGAGCATGTTGATCATCTAAGAAAGGTGTTCCGGCTATTAAGGCAGAATGAGCTATATGTGAAGAAGGAGAAATGCTCCTTTGCTCTAGGAGAAGTGGGTTTAGGACATCCCATCAAGGATGGCAAACTTATGATGGATGAGAGCAAGGATCAAGCCATCCAAGAATGGATCCTTACTACAAGGCGCGCACAATTCAAGGTCTTTCGGGCCTAGTTAACTACTATCTAAGGGTTCATCAAGGGGTACTGGGCCGAGAGCGTACCCATCGATGCATCTCTCAAGAAGAGTAAGGCATGGACGCGGGATGAGAAGCGCTACCAGTTCCCTTCAAGACTCAAGAAGGCTATAACTGAGGAGCCTGTCGGCCACCTGACCATACCAAGGTATCTGAGGTACACACCGATGCCTCCGACTTTTCTATCGAGGAGTTCTATGCAGAGAGACACCCCATAGCTTTTGAAAGCTGTGTTTAATGACACGAGAGGGGTACACTCATTCAAGCAGAAGGAGATGACGGCGATCATCCATTGCTTACAATATGAGGCATCTATTTACTGAGGTCACACTTTATAGTGAAGACACACAATGTTGCTACTAGCTACCTGCACTGTAAGAAGCTAAGCCCCAAGAAGCGAAAGGCAAGACTTCCGCCGAAGCTCACTCACACGCCTGAGTACAAGCCAGACACAACTAATCACGTGGCCGATGCCTAGAGCCTTAAGGCAGAGCTAGCATCCATGACTAGCCATCCCCAAGGAGACGGTGGATTCTATAAAGGAGGGTCAGAACATGATCCACATAAGAGTCTCATCACATTGTCATGAAGGAAAGACAAGGTTTTCGGTAAAGACGATCTACTCTACACAAAGGGGAAGCGCCTATGTGCCTAAGTGAGGGAGCATTAGAAGGAATCTCATCAAGGAGTGCCATGACTCCAAATGGGCTTGTCATCCAGGGCAACGACGCATAAGGGCACTACTAGACTCTGGCCACAGATACGGGATGATGTGGAGACTTACGTGGAGGACTCGTCTCAAGGTATAACAAGACAAAGTTGAGCAACATTAGCCTAAAGGGATTGTCGAGCTAATTACCATAGCAAGAGCTACTGGGAGAGTGTCACTATGGACTTTAATTACCCACTTCTACCCAAGTTCGAGGATATGGATCTATCATAGTGGTGGTGGACCTGGCCAAAGTATGTTACTTCATAGCAAACCCTAAGGATCAAAATAGTCTGCAGGAGAAGACCAAAGTTATTCCTCAAGAACGTGGTAGCATTGGGGCTACCAAAGTTCATCATCATGATCGTGACTCGTCACTGGAAGTTTTGGATGAGCTCTTTCAAGCCACAAGTACAGAGCTTTACTTCTACTAGCTTTCACCCTCAATCATGGCGCATGCAACGGTGAATGCATTACTCTGAGCTATACTTCTGAGGTACTTTCGTGAGTGCAAGCACTGATCACCGGCCGAAAGGCTAGATGTGGCTCGCTCCCAATTCACAGAGGAGTGAGGCAACCGAGAGGAGTTCGTTTGAGATAAAAGCAACAACCGAGCACCTCACACCTAATGGGGGTACAAGAAGAGTCCAAATGTCTAAATAAATTTGCTTGGAGATGGCACGATAGTCGACATAGCCTCTCGCTACTTAGAGAAGGTCACACAGATGAAGAAGTGGGCTTATCAAGAAGAGGAGACATGCAGAGTTCCGTGTCGAGACTTAAGTGGCTTGTCAAGCTCATACCACACAGCTTTTAAGTCCTTTCGAAAACAAAGTGGCTTCGCGAGGAAGTACGGGCGCCCTTTCCATACCGGATCAAGTTGGTAAAGGTGTCCTATAAGGTTGAGTTGCCACCAAGGCTAAAGATTCATCATGTCTTCCATGTTAGCAATCTAAAGCCATACCATGAAGATAAGGAGGATCCAGGCCGAGGAATTTCTACGAGGGCACCCACAGCAGTGGTTACATCTTATGATAAGGAGGGATCAAGATCATACAGACAAGAGTCCCGAGAAAGAATAATTTTAGTCTCTACACCGGACACTTAGTGAAGTGGAAGGACTACCGTGAGTGAAGCTAGTTAGGAACCAGTTAAACACTGTGGCAAGCTCCCAAAGCAACCGAGCTTGCCTGTGCAAGGAGCACCGACGAGGACGCCCGCGCCCCATGGGAGAATGTCACACTCACTCACTGAAAGCCCTCGATCATATATAAAGCAAATGACCCTATGGGGTTTATATAGGAGGTGGGAAGATTTAGAGACTTGAGAGACCTCCCTTTACTAGAAGAATACGGAAGGTTCTAGAAGAATCCGGAGAAGTCCACACTTGTGTGGAAGAGTATGGAAGAGAGAAGACTAACTTAGACTCTTCTAGAGACCTCTTGTAAATATGTGTACATAGTAGAATACTCTAGAATTCTCTAGGCTTATATAGGACCTTCAAAGGTTCTAGACACTTCCAAAGATGTGTATATAAGGAGGAGGTGGTCTCATTTGCAAACCACCAAGTTAAGAGATTCCAAAGCATTGTAAAGAGCCTTTATTCTATAAAGAGCTCCTTCAAGTGTTCTCTCAAGTTCTCTTCACTTCCAAGCCGTGGGTAGAAGTCGAGCTTAGCAAGCAAGGCACGTGGAAGGCTGACTTAGCAATATTTGAGGGACGAGTTGCCTAAGTGCCGCATGAGAGCTTACCGGGAAAGACTAAGTCCGTGAAATTCAAAGACTCGGGTTTTCTTTACCATTTCCTGATCAATGTAATTAAACCCATTATTTTCTAAGAACCATTCGCTTGAGAAGGATTTGTGAGTCTTTGTTCTAAGAGGTACTTCAGACTCTGATGATCCGTTTTGATCACAAATGGCCTTCCCAAAAGGTAAGTTTGTCATTTTCGAACAGTTAAAAACCCTACGATATTGGAAAATTAATTTACCGAGTCATATCCGTCTCGAGGCCGATCATCAAATCGGCTAATTCAATCGAACCTAGGTTGACTCCGCCTGATCGTTAGCCATGTACAAAAAGCACGATCACCGCTCTAATCATTGATTACCCATCGCAATACAAAAAATCATTTTTTTTTTAGAAATTCGAGATTGAAGAACCAAAGATCAACAATTTTTCACCTACCAAGAATCGAGATACAGAGGGAAAAGAACGATTTTGTGCTTTCTTACCATCACAACAAAAATAAATCAAATTTTTCTGAGATATTTGAGAACGATTTTGTAGATTCTTAATGTTTTCTTACCATCTAACAAAAAAAAAGCAAACCTTTCCAAGAAATCTGAGATTCCTCTTCAAGAGAATCAAAGATCTGATTAACACTTTTCCGCCGTGTTAACCCTAAGCAGTGCCGTGATAGTGATCGGAAACGCTAAAGAACTCTTATTCCAAATGCATTATCTCACCATAGAGTCCGGAGTGTGTGGCTGCGATGGTGCTCCGGGCAAAAAATCATTTGTTCGATGGTGGTACACGGCAAAGAAAATGCAGACGAAGAGAAGAACGGGACGTAAGTGGCAGGGAGAACCATAAAAAAATTGACTATTTAACTTCCTATCAAATTATTGAATAACTCGGGAGATGTGGAACTCAATAATCAGATTTAACATATTTAACATATGATATTTAATTATACACTTTAAATAAACTTTATATTTAATTATGATATTAATATAAATTATATTTTAATACATGATATTAAAAGTATTATGTAATCAGATAGATACTTAATCTTTATCCCTAATTTAATATCAAAAAATCAAGTAATTAATAATAACTATAGATAAATAATAATTTAATTATATTTTTAATTACAAATTTTGGTAAAAATCTATCTTTAATAAGAAAATCATTTTCATTTAAATTAATTTAAAACGATAAATCTAAGATAAATATCAAAGAATTTTAAATCATTATCCAACTTTAACATAAAATAACTTAATATAAAATATTATTTCTAATAGAAATGCTAAAATATTTTTATACTTTACACGTATTATTGATATTCTAATAGTTTTAATTCTTTATATATATATATATATATAGTTATATATATATATATATATATATATATATATATATATATATATATATATATATATATATATATATATATATATATATATATATATTTCATTTTTTTGTATAGCACACTAATTTTACTATACATATATATTTACAATAATAATTATTATAATTTTATAATTCTTTTGATGAATAATTTTATAATTACTTAAATAATATCAAACATAAATAATTTATTTTATTAATTTCGATTTACTAAATTACATTTGTTTTCTATTAAATAATATAATATTTTATAATTTATATAATATTTCATATTGTTTTTCAATTTTTTCATCTGAAGCTGCGTGATTCACTGATACTAAGCCGATACATCGAGACCGACACGCCCAGACCCTCCGAGCCGATGACCGATACCGACTTTAAACCATATCTATGGACTTTGTTATTGGCTTTCACCGACATGTCGCAAGGCTATAATGTGATTATGGTGGTTGTTGATCGACTTCTCAAAGCATGCACATGCTTTATCAATAATGTGGTGAATTTAATTGATACGTGATGCCACTTTCGACACGATCGTGACCAAATCTTCATTAGCACTTTTTGGAAGACCAGAAATTATTGCAAGGAACATCACCGCGTTTCAGCCCAGCTTATCACCCTCAATCCAACGGCCAAACCGAGGTGGTAAATCGAACATTAGAGCAAAGATTTACGCTGTTTCTTTTATGACCAACCCAAAAGACGGATGGAGCGGCCGCTGGGGCGCACGGGTACAATACCAGCTCATTCATCGACTAAAGTAACCGCATCCGCTCAAGCCGCACGAGGTTCCTCCCTCCGCCTATGATTTCGTGATATTCTGTGGCACAATAAAAGATCAGGTCGTTGATCTACGATCATTACAAGACAAGGAAGTATTTCAGACCACTACAAATTTGTTAGAGGCACAGTTCGCATGAAACTCGTGCACCTGATCGCCGCAGAGGTCACCCTTCTGAGACGTCTGAATATATATTCCTTAGGCTGCAACCTAAATTTTATCACCAAAAATTAGTGGCATTCAAGTTAGTTTGAAATTTGAGCATCGAGGCTATCCACGCTCCTTTCGTTTCGAACTTCAAAGGGCAGCTACAACAAGACCTTCAGCCGGAGGCACGAATCCATGATGTTCTTTCACGCCGCTTGCTCAAAAGAAGCGGACCTATACGGCCTCTACTCAAGTGGTCACTCTTCCTCCTGCTTCAAATAATGAAGTTTTGTTACTGTGAATCCCTAATTCATTTTCGACTACCGTGTTATTCAAAAAGGAAAATACCATCCAAAACGGAATTTCGTGGTGGCAATGGAAGTGGGAGTCACCAAGATGCTTCATGGCGCTTCCGTAATCCATCCAAAATTCGCTCATACAAGAACGCCTAGGGGATGGATAATAAGAAATTCTATTACATAGCTCGCTTACGTGGGAGACTTTCGCCATGAATTACGGTGATTCTCGTCGCCTGGGTGCTACCACAGAGTCGAGTTCGAGTTCAATCTGAGCCTAGTCGAGTCAGCAATACTCGAGTCGAGCCACTTGAGCCTGAAGCTCTTGATCGAAATGTAGTCCGGTAGCCATGAAGGTCTCGCTTATTAGCACCCTAGTTATTATAGAGCATTCAACTTTAGATAATCTATATGAAATATATATATATATATATATATATATATATTTATCACGTTTATAATACTAACTTATTAATATAATTTATAGAATAATATCCTATTCTCTTAAGACTGCTCTTTAAAGAAAATAATTATTTTTAAAATAAAATATATTTATAACTAAATAAATAATAAAATGTGATGATTGTTTAAGAATAAAAAATGTAGATATATTATTTATGAGATCCCCTAAAGTAAAGATATCAAAATTAAAAAGAAACTTTTTAAATTTTTTATATACAAATATTTTCGAGTTTCTCACGAGCTGAGTTGAGTTACGAGCTGCTCGACTCGACTGCTAACACTTCAGTCGAAGTTCGAGTAGTTCAAGGAGTTGTCTCGTCTCATTAACACCCCTAGTGACTCACACAGAAACCGCAGCCTAGATATTTTCTTGTCACAGTCTTTGCTTTGGCTGCAAATTGAATTAGTCAATAAATAAATTACTAGTTGTGATTGAATGGAGCAAGAGCTCTCCTAGTTTTCGACTACACTAAATAGGAGTCCTTATTATTTTTGGAGTCTCACAGAATATATGTTGTGGCCTATTTAGAATTCACACCGGTATTGAAAAAAAGGAAAATAAATAAATAAAAATTCTCAAGAACCTCGTTAATTTCCCTCTTCTTTGTTTTCCCTAAATTCTATGACTATGGGCTAAGGTTTTTTCGCTACTTAACCCATCTCAAGGCTTTTTAAGGAGGAGATGAACTATGAAAGTAAAGGATTAAAATTGATTTCGACATTGTTTTTGGAAACTCACTTGCTATGAGATTTATCAGATGAAAGCCACCTGAATATTAATTTTACAAAATAATTTTAATTCAATTTTATTTTCATAATTTTATTAAATAAAATAAAATAATAAAATTACTTTGCAATAAAATAAGCCCCTCACATTGTACAGGAAAAAAGATGGAGTTAGATTCACTATTTTTACATTTATTTACTATTTATATTCATTTATCAGATGTTAATTTATCAATATAAAAATTAAATAATTTAAAATTATATGAGTTTGTAAATAAATAGAATTACATTTCATTTTCTTTAAAAGACAAGCAAATATAACATAAAGATATTAAATTTGGTGTTCCACTTCTCACACCCTATAAATTCTCGGTGGACCGATTACTAAAGCCCATTAGTGCTCTTTCCAATCCCCCACTAGTCAACTAATCAACCCACCGTTCAAGCCCAAAACAAGTTGTTCTTATCGCTCCTACCCAACACAAGTGTGTGATTGATCTTTAAAATATCTATCATATCTTTTTTTTTCAAGTTTTGGTTTTTTTTTCTTTTAAATATCTAAAATGATAGTATTATCTTATTAAATACTCCTGTCTCAACGTGTATAAAGACAAACCATGAGGGTAAACATTGAAAGATCAAAAGAAGACAAACAAATTTTGTTTCGCTTTCTGGGTAAAAATAAAAATCGATAAAATCTTTGTTTCATATCAGGTTTAGTTTCAATCACCGTATACGTAACTCGTGGGTTATTTTATTTTAGAAAGATTAACGCATTCACATTGGAGATTCACCAACACGAGCCAATGAAATTATATGTTATATAGATTTTAAAGTTTTGCGTGTGTGTCTGATGTGTCTATATGTATTCAAGAACTAAATTTTCTAATTCATCTTTAGATGTTTAACACTCAATTTTAAAGAAAATATTAATAATTAAACGAGAAATTTAATTAACTGAAATTGATGATCAAGAAACCTAGTTAAGACAGAATCTTTCTCTATTTTTTTTCTTTATAATCTTTTTATCTTCTTTTTTTGCCCCAATATTGTTAGGTATAATTGGTTTTTTCGTTAAGAAATCTGAATTTTATATGATAATTAATTTATTAAGCATTCAATTTTTGCTATAAGTTCTTATGGATGAGTTTGTCTTCACTGACACTATTTTTCTTTTAAAGAAACTGGCACAATTAAAATAAGGAAATCTCTTTTTATTTTTTTAAATATAATTCCAATCCTATTAACTTTTCTCGAACTCCACCGAATAAAGATGTCTTTTTTTAAGAATGTTTTTGAAAATGGGTACAATTAATGGATAGTTTTTGTTAGTAAAAATAATAATTAAATGAAAATAATTTGGTAATGATATAATTAACAATCTAGACCATGTATCTGAATTGATTTTACAATTAATTTATTCATTGTTATTATGACGCCCCAAACCCGGGGGTCCGTTGACTACCCAATAACTCATGGAATACAAGTGGATGCTCAAGTTACTCGACGCCATTATAGGTAACCCAGTCTCCTAGACGGAGCTCTACCCAAATACGATAATTCGTGATAAACATGTCCCAAATACCTAATATATCATCACATGAGTAAAACGACCACTGGACTCCATAAAATGCGTGATCATAACAATATCCAGAAACATACCCTAACTATAACCAATAGTTCCAGAGTTAATAATTTACTCTTTATACAACATATCAAATTAGGAGAATTCTAATACATGTATAAAATCATCAAAGCCACAACCCGCCTTTCTTCACAACCTCGCCTCTAGGATCTAGTCAGTCTCGCACGCTCCCCGTAACTGCAAAAATAATATCCCTCGACAGGTGAGCTAATGTCAAGAGTGGAATCGCCTCCCTAAGTGGGCTACTCTACCTAAGTGCAAGGTAACAAACTGAAAATAAACACACATCCAAGCAAATGCAATAGATCCTACTTGAATGTCTAACTCATCATCTCGCACTGAAGTCCTCACGACTTCATACTCGCCTAAGCCTCGTGATGAGAATTATTATTTTGTTTTCTCAGGGACAACCTTCCGATGTGTATATATCAATTTTAGTCGCTCCGACGATTGCATATTAGCTCAGGGACTACCCCGATGTATATCAATTGGGCCGCCTCCCAATGATTGATATTTTATTTGACCACCGATAACAATACTTTATACAACCCTCTCGAACCATTTCTAGATTCATCTCATGCAATCACCCTATAGTCCTAGGTGTTCCAAAGGCATATGGAATGCATGTGGAGCAATTCCAATTACTTCGATCTACATGTAAATATATAAACATGCATATATTTACAAAACATTCAATTCACACAATCATGTCATGTAAATTCTCATTTCATACATCGAAATTAGCTCACTGGGCTAATGATCAAACACGAGCAATTCAACTTGAATCACTCGATCAAACACATTTTCACACAAAAATATATTTTCGTGTCACTATTCCTATGAGCAAGAAACTGGGTTTACTGCCTGCCACTCATCAATCTACCTGGGCTCACTTTAGAACCCTGCATTTCACTACTATATTCCCGACCTCATCCAAACTAATACATGATTTCATACAAAATTTCAAGATTTACCAACCCAAATCACCACGTGGCAACGCCGCCGGCTTCCATTTGGTGTTCCAAAATTATATCAATTCAAATTCTGTCTGACCATCAAACTACCACTACCATATTCGACCAAACATTTACAATGTTCTTAAACAAAGAGTAAAACGCAAGGGGAGAAACCCCGCCTCTAGAAGCTCTGACGAAACTCCTAAACTCGGCACTAATGCAAGCCCTCTCCTCGTAGAGTGGGCCTTTCTTCGTCCGAAGACTCCGCCAATGGCCTGACGCTGCATTTCTAGAGAGAAGTTTGATACTCTCTCTCTAAAACAAACAAAATCACCTACTGAATCTTTTCTCTCTCCATTTCACGTTTTTCCTCCTTTTTGATTCGTAAGAGACGACCCTATTCCCTTTCTGTCTTATTATCATTTAAGACAATTTCCAAAATGACCATTATATCCCTTCTTTCTCCAGTTTTTTCATTCGGCACTTTCTCGGCCGTCCATTTTCATCATTTCTCTACTCATGCCACTTATGGCACATGAGTACGTGTTATATTTGTGATGCCCCAAAATCGGGGGGGTGTCCGACTACCCGGGTCAACCCACTCTGACACTCGTGGAACGTCAAAGACCCGACATTCTTCACGAAAACTCCAGAGTCTCCTTTGTACTGGGAGCTCTACCCAAATACAAACTCGTATAAACCTGTCCTAAATAGTCCCAATATAATACTATGATTAAACGGCCACTGGGGCCCATAAACCAACATTCATAATAATGTATATATATCCAACTATCCAACCATAGTTCAAGAGTTCAGATTTACTTATACAACATATATTAAATTAAACAATTCTAATACATGTAATACATCATAACCTAAAGCCACTAATCCCATTTCTTCTTAAACTCTGTCTCTAGATCTAGCCTGTCCCCGCACGCTCCCCGTACCTATAAAATAATATCACTGACAGGCGAAGCACGCTCGCAGTTGAATCACCCGGCGGGCTACTTCCCACCCTAAGTGCATATGCAATGCTCCAAAATAAAACACACGTCCAAGCAAATGGATGATCCATTTGAATGTCTAACTGATCATCCTTCATACTTGAGTCCTCATCGACTTCACACTCCTCGCCTAAGCCTCAGATGAGAATTATTATGATGTATTTGCTCGACAACCTCCAATGTGTATATATCAATTGACTGCCTCCGACGATCGATATTATTTACGACTACCCTCCGATCATTTTTTAGTTTTAGACAACCCTCCAAACCATTCACTCTGGGACTCACCTCATGAACTCACCTTATCATCCTAGGATGCTCCCGCAGATATGAAATGCAAGGTGATGCCAATTCCATTACAGTCTATGTCACATGTAAATATAAATACATATTATTATAAATCTAAACACAATAATCATGTTATGTAATTACGCATTTCATCACATCAAAATTAGATCACATGGGCTAATGATCAAACACGAGTAATTATACTTGAATTACTAGACCAAACATATTACTTCACAAAATTATTATGGACTATTCTCTGAATAGTGAAACCCGTTTACTCATTCCCAAAATCACTAATCGTCTGCTCACTTTATTAACTCCGATTTCACTACCATTCCTGGCCTCTTCCAAACCAATACATGATTTAATACATAATTTCAAAATTTAACAACCCAATCAGGCCGTGGCGCCACTACCGCCTCCCAATTGGGTTTCAAAATTTATAAATAATTCCTATTCTAAGATTGGGACTGATCAAACGGTCCCTCACCCGCCCCATTCAGTCACAAACATCGACAAAGTACTTAATGTGACGCCCCTAAACCCGGGGTCCGTTTGATCACTGGCCAACCTCACGTGGACACAAGTGGATGCCTGCAATCGACGCCACTTTAGGAAAATCTGCAGTCTCTTTGCACGGAGCTCTACCCAAATACAACACCGCATGAAACCTGCTCCAAGCAAATTAATATAATCACAACATGAGTAAAACGACCACTTGGGTCCATAAACAACACCCATAAAACATACCAACTATGAATCCAACTATATCCAATAGTTTTAAGAGTTCAAATGTTTTACTCTTATACAACACATATATTAAAATTATAGAATTCTAATACATGTATAAAGTCATCAAAGCCAACTGAGACTTTTCTTTCTAAACTTCCACTTCAGACGAGCCATCTCCTCGTGCGCCCCTCGTAATTCGAAAATATGCCTCTTATTGCAGGAGCTAGCCGCAGTGGAATCGCCCCAAGTAGGCTACTCACCTAAGTGCGCAGTAATGTTCCAAATTAAACACACATTCAAGCAAATGCATGATCCTACTTGAATGTCTAACCCATCATCCCAGACCCGAGTCCTCACCGATCTCTTCACACGCCTGCCTCTCATGAGAATTACTATTCTATGTTTGCTCCTGTGGACAACCCGATGTGGCTATCAATCTCAAAGCCGCCTCCGACATTTATTAGTCATTTGTGGACTAACCTCCGATGTATATCAATCTGCCGCTCGACGACTGAGGCTTATCGCAGACTACCCGAGCACCACACATTTTAGACAACCCTCCTAACCATTTTCTGCACTTATCTCATGCACTCAATTTCTATAGTCCTGGTGTTCCAAATAAGATAATAATTTATGCATTTCAATTTAATACGTTTAATCTACATGTAAATATATAAACGTAGCATATATTTATGAAACATTCAATTCAACACGATCATGTCATGTAAATTCTCATTTCATTACATCAAAATAGTCTACTCGCTAATGATCAAACACGAGCAATTCGACGGAATTCCTCGATCAAACACATATTTTCACAAAAATTATTTTATGACATCGTTGGGGAACAAGAAACCCTACATCGTTCTATCAAAACACGGCAATTATCTGCTCACTTAGAGAACCCTATTACGCCTACTCGCCAAACAAACCAATACATGATTTATTGGAACAATTTGATCATCATTGAACCTTTCCCAAACAACATAAAATTGATACTGACGTTTCTCGTGGGTCTCAAAATCCAAGCATTTTGGTTCCAAGGCCTGAATCGATCAAAAGACCGCTCCGCCTCAACCGATCGAAATGATTAATATCAGAATTAAACGAAGAATAAAACCTAAGTAGAGGAAACCCCACCTTCCTGGGAGTTTGAGGAAATTCCCTAAATCCGATACCCATGCTAAGCCTCTCGCCGTAGAGTTGGCCTTGTCCCGAAGACTCCGACGGCCTGGATCACGCTGTATTTCTGGGAGAGTATGAAGACTTTCTCTCACTAAACCACCATCACGACCCCACGCCCTTTTTCCTCCAATCTCACGTTTTGTTCTTATTTTGGCCGGAGAAGAAGAGTCATGTACACTATTTTGTCATTTCAGACTTAAATCAAATCTCCAAATGACTGGCTATGTCCTTCATTTCCCGCTGACATTCTGCACTATCTCTACGTCCATTTTTATCGTTTACCATACCACTTATGGCACATGAGTACGTGTTATATGTGACTTCACGCACGAAAAACCGTTTGATGCCATCTGAACCGCCATTCCTCGAAAAATGCGCCAACTCGACAATTCCCTGGGGACCGACGAAATTTACTGGCACTAGATTCATGGCAGACGATTCCAACTGTGAAATCCGTTTCATCATCCGAGATCTAGAGAATAAATTCCAGATTTTTAACCGAAATAACAATTTTGTAATCGAAATTATGATTTTACCCTTTCCAGAAATTGGAATTTCTCGAGTCTTACATTCTCCTCCTTAAAGGAATTTTGTCCCAATGATAATCAATCATCACATGCATATGCAACGTGCACTCTACCATGCATGTAAACAGTCGTTTAATTGCTAAACGACTATACCACGTACCTTCATCCCTAAACAAGAATGGATGCGGCCCGCACGTGTCCTCGCTCCCACATCGACCTCCACTCCAAGGTCACTACAAGGACCACCACTAGCCTCACGATCTCAAGGTCCAAAACATGATCACGAATGTCTAAAATACACACCGGTTCCCTCCTCTCAAGGTACCATCCACAAACAACCCTATCCGGTCCTTAACCAATTGGCATGAGCTGATCCGTCCTTCCCGGAGCATGGAGACGTGAAAATACCTCGTGGACACTGACATGCCGGGCAGAACGCCAACCCACGCACAAGGCCTATCCTCAGTATCTCGACAGGTCCAATAAATCTAGCGATAGCTTGTCGCGCTTGCCGAACCCGACAACTTCCTCTCTGTGCATCACCCCGCTAGCGACGCATCCCCAACCTCGAACTCCTAAGGGTCGACGTCGCACATCCGTATAGCCCCTTCTCCGCCGCCCCAGCCGTGAGAAGACGCTCGTCAGATCAAGCTCACTCTCGAAGGTGTCTCACTGATTTAGACGTTGATGGAGCCTCCCACTTCTGGCCCAACATAACGGCGATCTACACGGCCCTACAATGCCCCATACCGCCATCCGTATACTCGCTGCAATCGTTGTCAGAGCTTAATTCCACCGCGGCGCTTCGCCTTCCACACCGATGATCCGGCACTTGACGCCGCCAGAGTACGCCCTAATACCCGACGGGCCCTTCGCACCACCATCCGTCCGAGGGTGGAACGCCAGACCATAGTCACCAGAAGCCCATACCGGAAACTCTTCCAAAGTGTGCCGTAACGGCCCCTATCCGACACTATGCGGATACTGCACCCAATTTACCATCTCTCGAATGTATAACCAATAGAATCTCTCCAAGGCGAAGGTCATCCGCACTCGCCAGAAAATGTGCCAACTTCGTGGAGCCGGCCCACTATCACCCATATCGCCATGCTTGGTCAGCGCTCCATGGCAAGCCGTCACAAAGTCCATCGTGACGTGCTCCCACTTCCACTCAACCACCTCCAAGTAGCCCTACCGCTTCTCGTACCAAATTTTTAACTTGTCGACATGTGAGACATCATCGAACAAAAGTCCCCTACATGTCCTTCATCCCGTAGACTCGAAATCTAAATTCTCGAAAGGGCAAAATCGTAATTTCGATTACAAAATTGTAATTTCGATTACAAAATTGTAATTTCGGTTAAAAATATTTAATTTATTCTCTAGATTTTGGATGAAGAAACAGATTTCACTATTGGAATCGTCTCGCGAAATCTAGCTAGCGCGTAAAATACCGACCCGAGAAAGCCCACTTACACGTTTTTCGAGGCATCGGTTTCTCGTAGCCAGAAAACTATTTTCACGCGGTATTTAAAGTCACATATAACAAGTACCATGTTCCATAAGTGGCATGAGTAGAGAAACGATGAAATCGGACTACCAGATAGTGCCGAACGTCAAACTGGAAAGCAAGGACATAACGGTCATTATAGAAATCGTTGTAATGAGAATAACGCCAAAAATCAGACGTTGTCTTCCCCAAATTAAATGACCAAAAACGGGCGCACAATAGGCGATGTAGAGAAGTATTTCATTTTGTTTAGAGAGAGACAGCGCCTTCTAGTTTTTCTAAGAAATTGACCGCCGACGGCCTTTCTGACAAGAAGGAGAACTGCCACGGGAGAAGGTTTCACGCACCTGATTTAGGAAGTTTCTCAAACTCCGAGAGGTAGGGTTTCTCCCTACTTGGCTCTTTTTATTCCTCTTTTAAGTACTTTACGAACGTTTGAGTCGACGAGGCCGTTGTGTCAGCCATCTACCCAAACCCGGGACCGACTACACATGAAATTTTGAATTAAATGGCAAATGGATCGACACGATCGCTGGGGCGTGAAATTGTATATTTATATGTTAAATTATGTAGTGATTGAAATTAAAGTCGAATGGTCGAAATGCGGTTCATAAGGTGAACCGATGATTGTGATTTTTCTCGTGAATAGTAACCGGTGTCACTATTCCCAAACAAAGGTTATCAAAACAATTTTTCGTGGAAATGACGGTCGGGGTCGAAAGTAATTCAACCGAATTGCTCGTGTTTGATCATTAGCCCACAGAGCTAATTTTGATGTGATAAATGAGAATTTACATGACATGATCAGGTGAATTGATCGTTTGTAAATATATGTATGGTGATATATTTGTATTATATGAAGGCTGAAATGGCATCACACGCATTTCATACGCACTGGGTAAATCGGAAGTTAGGTGCGGAGCGCATGGATACGATTTCGTAAAACGACATGGTTGGCGAAAATGGAATTTCACAAAGATGATATTCCTGAGAATCGGGTCGAGACGTCAAAAGATCATTTCGAATGAGGACCATGACTTTCTTAAAGCTCACCAAACCACTTTCCCAGAGGTAGTCCCATTTTTACCTAATATTTTTAGGGTATATTTTTTCAAGAACAACAGGTTTTGTTTCAAAATGATTATTTTCATACATGGCTTAGTAAGTGTTATGGAGCTCTGAAGACCTGGAGATTTAAGCGGATATATGTGTATATCTCAGGATCACGACTCGCTGAATGTAGCGTTTATTTCGAACACAGACCGCACTTAGGTGGGAGAGTAGCCCACTTGTGGCTTATTTCCACCATCGAAAGTGATTAGCTCACCCTGGCCGAGGGATATTATTTACAGGTGTATAGGAGCGTATGAGGGACTCCTCCTCCTAAATGGATTGAGATTAGAAGAAAGCCGTCAGAGCTTTCTGTAATATGATATATGACATGTATCAAATGTCTAATTTTAATATATGTATTGTATAAGAGGAAAATATTGCAAACTCTTTTAACGATTTGGTATATAGTCGATTCAGTTAGTACAGACATGAGTATCGCTTCAGGGGGCCTATAATATTACTACGTGATCGACATATCAGAATATATCGTGATATATCAGACCGTTTGGGGACAGAGCACAGAGGCTTATTTGCAGAGCTCCAGACAAATGAGAGACTCACCATTCTGATGATAGAAACGTTCGTCACCCGACATTCACGAGTACCCAACAGTCACCTGCAAAAAAAAAGGTTTCGCGCCTCACACACCTGTGCTCATGGACACAATCCCACCTGCAATACTAACGACGAAGACCCCGCACACTGCGCCACCCGATGCATGGAAAATCGACAAGAACCCCGAGAATCTCCTCTAACCTACCAATCAAACCACCAATCATCCCCAGATCAAGATCACATTCCCGCGGTGGGATGGTCCAAATTTCTCACACCTGCACCGCCAGACTGGTCCCCATGGACATCATCCTCCGTGTCCGCCATCGGGACTTAATACCGTCAGCGAGAACTACAGCCACTAGATCAATCACCCCGGGGTCCGTCGCGATATCAGAAATTTCAAACCGCTCACGCCTGAGCATCCGCCACTCCCAAGAAGCGAGACTAGCCAACGCTCCCCAGACTTTAATTGCGTGCATCATCCACCATTTCACTTACCTGATGGTAACGCAGTGAGTCATAATCCTCTAGGAACCCATTCATCTACGCGTTCTCATATCGAGGTCCCACAAGGTGAAAATATACTGACTGTTTTATCCACACCCCAAACTCCTCGTCAGATAGCAGCGGCTACCAAATCTTCGCGAAGACTAATACGCTAACCCATGTCAGGTGGTGACTACCGTGATTCTTCAACTCACGAGAACCATAAGCTTACACCCTCCTTGACTGCATCAAAACGACAACCAATCCGCCCCTCAAGCATCACAATACACCGTGTAACCCCGTCCCCGTCCAACCATCTAAGATGGGAGCCGGGCGGTCTCCTTCAACCTTCGAATGCCCCTCACACGGCCATCCCAATCAAATCCCACCTCCAGTCAATCGAAGTATAGGTTTATCCCGAGAAATCCTCAATGAATCTCCGTAATACCCAACCAATTCCAAGAAACTACGATCTCATGACTCCACTTCGCTTCTCCAGTCATCACCGTCGACCTTCTCAGTCGACCGACACTTCCCGATGTCGACAATTACGTGTCCCAAAATCTCACCAAGCCGTAACCTACGCACGAAATCTCGCGATGAACTGGCGGTTCTCAACAACCGTAGCATCCCTGCGATACCTACGCCTTCCCACTGACCGAGGTATCAAGATCGTCCAGCAAAGACTACGGTACAACCGATTCAAATGAGTTGGAATATCCTACGCATGACATACATGAAATGTCACGCATTCGTCAATCCGAAGGGCATCACCAGAACTCAAAGTGCCCATAACGCCCTAAACGCCATGCCTTGTGGATATCTCGTATCCCTAACCTCTCACCGAATGGTAACCAGCGCTGGCGGCTCATCTCGAGTAGACCGCTACTTCTCTCAACTGATCAAACAACCATCATCTCGCAGATTGCCAAAATTCTTGATTTCTGATCGAACTCCGTTCAACTCGTTTGATAATCAATGCACAAATGGCGGTTCGGTCTCTTCTTCTTTCGTTAAATGTAACCTAGCGCCCCATGGTAGCGTGCCTACCACTTGAGCCCCTGTCCAATAGCTCCAATAGCCGGACTCGAGTTCCTGCACAACCTGCCATCCTATGCGAGTCATAGAGATGGCGGCACTGTGGTGTAACTCACAACAAGTCTACTACCCTATGTGGATGTGGTAGCCACAGCCTATCCGGAAAGCCCATCCATATACCTGCATACTACTCAAGGCAGATCTAAGTCTCTGTCTCTCCTCGTCCTCAGTATGCCTGCTAGCCAACCTGGCTAATCGTCCCTCACACTGACTCAGATACCCTGGCAAAATATCATGCTTCGCCTCCCTCGAAACACCACACGAGTACCATCCAAATGTAGCGAGCAACCCTCCCACGCCACAACTATAATGACTCGTGAGTTGCCAAACAATCCATCCCTGATGACATCTAACTTCCGACTTCATTCCAAGGATCCTAGTCCACTGTAAGTAGAGTCCCCGAGATCTCCAGCTCGCAACCTCGACATATCATCCTTTATCTCGCCTTAATCCCAAGGGGAGAACTCACATACAAAGGCTCCTCTAAGGTCTCAACCTCTAAGCCCAACATGATCACAACTGATGCAAGAAGAACAATGCGAAGCACCGTAATCAAATAACACTCCCACCTTCATGCAGATAGCAAAAACTACTCCCAGATAATCAATGATTCACTGACTCACCATGGTAGATTAACGCAGACACGCCTCAGACTTCGATGTCCCTACAAATGCCCCCACTTACTCACACTCTGAGCTTCCTGTCCCATGTGAAATGTGGGTGCCCGCAGAATTCCCTCGAACTTAGACTGTCTATCTCGACTCTGAATCAGCCGTGGAGGAACGGGGGACGTATCCCTCCCCGTCTCAAGTACCGACTGACCGGTGGCTGTCCAAACTCCGGATCCCGTCCCGGCAATCCCTCCTCATGTGCCGAGGTTGTTGACAACCCAGAGAGACACCATCCGCCCCACCCGACTCCAAGAATCTCATCCGGCCCTCGCCTGATGGCCGCGACCTTGACCTCGCGAACCAGGAAGCTCGCCCTTTCCCCGAACCGGTTAAGACTAACTCGCCCTTCCTCTGTTACTAACACTCAGATTCAGTGTTCCGGAGCATCCTCTATCTCTCTCTCACGGTCGTATCGCCCAACCATGGAATCCATACTATGCAGGCGAAGTCCTACATCCCGGCTCGAATCACACCCTCACCATTCGACCCTCACTCGCAAAAGGCCCATGGGCCACGTAATCATCAGCAACCCAAGTTAACTCGTGAATCTAGCCACGAGTCCATCACGCCGTCGCCCGCCACTCTCAGAACTTTAGCCTGCATGCCTCGGGCAGCTCGGAGTACTACCCATGAACAGCCCCAAACTCATCTATGTCATAACCTCTAAGTCTCTAGAAGTCCTAACTCATCCCCACCATACTCGCCTCGCCTCTAGCCGGAATGCAATAACCTCGATCCCGCCATATCTGAGGATTCCACAAACGCAAGACGCTCGATCTCAGATAAACCAACGGTCCGCTAATCCATCAGTCCCTCCCCGCGAATGCCTGAGGGTGGCGCTACTTAAATCTCTCGTGGTTAATAGATCTCCTCGATCACCCGGCGCGCTCGCAATAGCAAACACGTAACACCCTACAAATTTCGCAGAAAGGTCTCATTGATCAAATGCAAAGACCGGTCAAATGTCTCCAGGTGTCACCAATTTCTATGGACGTCCTCTACGTCCTCATCCTCTACTAGCCATCTACACAATCAACATGGCAGTTAAATCTCAATACGCATTCTAAAGTATGTCGACACCCGAGACACTAATCATACACATAAATCAATGTATGCGTGTCCTCGCATTTACTGGGAGCAATGCAAGGCACCACTCATTTAAAATATCGCTTTCAAATAAAATTTTATTTTCAAAATTTCAATTTTTGAAAATTTTATTTTTCAAAATTTCATTTTAATTTTAATTGATTTTATTTTTATTTAATTTAATAAATTTTTTTTTTTTTCGAAAACTTTTGTGATGAACAGTGTTCATGAACCGGGCCAAAAACAAGCTCCCAGCGAACTGAGCTGCACTCGTTATCCCAAGAAGACGCCTTCGCCGCGCCGCCCGTCCCGCACGCCCCGGGGCCGTGACGCCCAACCGAGGTGTCCGTTGACCACTCACAATCATGGAATTTACATCTCAGATCACAGACGATAATACCGAGTAAAATAGCCATTAATGGGCTCATATGACCATACTCATATACCAAATAATCAACTATATTCTCATAGTTTTCATGTTTGTTATACAAAAAGATTTATAAGATATTTACAAAATATTTAAAGCCACATTTCTACTTTCTTCAAAACCACTCTACTGAAAGTGTCGTCTCGATAGTCTCCAGACCAAAGGGGGGTCCCACACTGTGGTGAGCAAAGCCCAAAGAGAAAATTCTCCTACAAGGGTTACTTCCCCACCTAAAATGCATATGCAATGGCATATATAAAACAATCAATCACATTCCATACAATTATTCTCTATATGAAATGTCTATAACATGCATGGAGATGAACCTCATGTCATGACCCAAGTCCCAACCGACTCTCACACTCGGGAATGCTGGCGTGACTAAACCTCATTACACACCATGACTAAAACCATCGACACCCTCCAATTTTATTTATCAAAACCTCGATTTTGATTCTTTTCCTTATTTCAGGCAACCTGATTTCCTGCTTACACCGTAGGACGCCGCACGCCTTTTTCAACATTTTCACGAACGGCATCATTTCTGGGTGAATTCATGTTCAACTGGAATAACTGTGACTTTTCACCTTGTAGGGGATCTACCTAACTCGCTCCGCCCAAACATGTAATTTATCATTGGATCATTTACACACTCGTGAATCTCTACCTGATCTCTCATTCCATTTTCCCCGAGCTCACGACCCACTCACCAACACCGATGAATAAACCTTACCTCGCACCCACACCCGACCGACGCTGACGCGACCGCTAAGATATTTAAACGATGATGCCAACGTATTTTCCTCTACGTTACGTACGAACGAAGACTACACGAAACATTTACAAACCATGGAACATTATAATTTATACATATAATCTACTCATGCAAACCATATCAATACATCAACAGTTACGCACATCAACATCATATTTCCACACTTAGAAGATGTTATTCAAGCAAGCCATAACACACAACAAGGTCTCAACTTCGGTGACATTCAACAGGTACCTCACGCCCCTTCACAAACACGGAACTATATCAGTTCCAATCATTTTTATCAAGCCAACAACAAACTGACACACCTAGAAACTTTCAGCTTAAGAAAAACCCTAACTCACATAGTCCGAAAATCGATCATGAAATCCATACCCTTAATTCCAAAGCACGGGAATCCACCCCATACGGCCTCCGCCGGCCTCCCACAAACAACCCCTACCATTATAAAGCCTTTAGCTGTGCTAAATCGTTATAGTAACATCCTACCCCGAAGTTGAAGAAACTCCCAAACCTGAGTCCACGCGCCGTCCTCTCCGTAACTCTTCCCCTTCTGTTCGAAGAATCCGACTGCCTGACGCCTACAAATTCCAGAGAGAAGGAAGATCGCCTCTCTCTCTGTGGATTTCTCCATGTTCGCCACCGTATTCTCCTCTCCACGAATTCTTTCCTTTTTTTTGCTTTACTTTTCTTTCTCTCTTTTCCTCTCATTTTCTCTTCATTTCTCCCTACTCTCTCCATCTTCTTTCTCCTTCTTGGCCCTTTTCTCCTCTTTCGATTTGCACTGACCGTGATGTGTCAAAAAGCATGCCCTTCCTTTCCCGCTCGCTATGGCTCTCCCTTCATAATTTTCTTATTTTACAAATCCTCTTTACGACATCATCCACCACGTTCAATGTGAGCCATGATCCCTTCCCCGGCTGTCTTAATTCAGGAGCCACTTTTACGCCAAAGGTCACACTTCTATGGTGCCAAGTGGCATCCCCTTATCTTGCCAGCCAGTCATCCGACACCCCACGCCGAAAAACGTGAAATCCCGACCACCCTAATCCAAACGAAATTCGACGCGGGTAAATGCAATTTCACGAGACGCTTTCAACTAAAGTCCGCTTCATTATCCGAGATCTAGGCGCCTCCATTTCCAACCGAAATTTCTATTTTACCTTTATCCAAAATCTTGATTTTCTCTCTTGCTCACACTCCGCCGCCCGTCCCTCGTCGCCGCGCCTCGCCCCGCCCAAGGTGGGCCCCTGGGCCGCCTTCGCCCGCGCCCGCGCACTCGCCCGCGCGCCCAGCCCCACGCCCGCCCGTGTCAGACGCGACACAGCCCCAATTTAAGCTCACACAATACGCGTATTGCAATACAAACCTGCCGCCACTAAACTCAGACATTGCACATGCTTTTCAAAGAATCAGCTCATTTCTATCGCAGAATACAATTTTCTTCCCATCCAACTACACATCCTCGAGAATACAATCGATGTATCGTAATACAATTTCCATCCCTTAAGTCTTCTTCTCTGCAATACAATGACTGTATTGCAATACAAAATCCTTGTGTTTTTCATTAATAGATTTGGCAAAGAGTCTTCCAAATCGCACCCCTTTTTTTTTTCGTTTTCATTATAAATATATTTTTTTCACTATTTAACAAATGAAAATCACTAAAAATCATTTTTTCATTTTTCTTAGACACTCAAATAAATTTATAAAATTTATTTACCCTCTTTTCTTCAATTTACTACTTGTAAAATCTCGTAAAATTAATTTTCTCCTCTCATAATCAAATAAATTTATGAAATTTAATTTTTAATTTCTTTTTCCATTTACACTCAGAAAAAATTTCTCCACCTTATGTATATATTTTTTCTCATTTCTCAACAAACCAAATATATTTATTCAAATTTTTTTTATTTCTTCTCTTTGTTCCAGTTTTCACACACTTTTAAAACTCCACCATTTTCTAACACACTGGTATAAGTACTAAGCACACAACATCATAACATATCAAAAACCATGTTATAAATATCATCCACATAAAGATAACTCATGTTATACACAGAATCACACATTAAACACCATGCATGCAAAGGTTCTATTCTGTGATTTCTAGGTAATTTCATACTAATCTCAACATCGAACAACACCTAGTGGTGATGTTCTTACACAACTATGGCCTAAGCCCAAGCCCTAATTCTCTAGGTTTTTATACACCTATACTCTACATCAAACCACCCAAGTGGTGATGGATACCCAAACCCGAGCTCCCTAGGTATTCGTATACGTAAGCCTGATACTGCCGTGATGCCTCCAAACTCGGGGTCCTGACTATCCGTCAACCCGCATCATTAAGTGGATGTCAGTTACCCGACGCCACTCTCAAAATCAGTCTCCTTTGTACCTGGGGGAGCTCTACCCAAATACAACACCTCGCATGAAACCGTCCCCAAGCAAAATTCCAATATAATCACAACATGAGTAAAACGACCACTGTGCCCATAAACAACACCCATAAACACTAACTATGAATCCAACTATATCCAATAGCTTTAAGAGTTCAAATGTTTTACTTTATACAACACATATATTAAAATTAGAGCATCTCTATCACATGTATAAAGTCAAATAAAGCCACAATCCGTGGCTTTTCTAAACTCAAATTTCAGATGAGCCATCTCCGTGCGCCTCCCGCACTCGAAATATGTTCGACAGTGGTGAGCTTAATGCTCAAGAAGGAATCGCCCTGGGCCGGGCTACTCTCTGCCCAAGTGCCAAGAATGTTCCAAATTAAACACACATTCAAGCAAATGCATGATCCTACTTGAATGTCTAACTCATCATCTCGCACCCGAGTCTCACCGACTCTACACACTCGCCTGCTTCCTCGTATGAGAATTATCATTTTGTTCATACGCAGCCCTTCCATGCATATATCAATCACGCCTCGACGATTGATATTATTTGTGGACTACCCTCCGATGTATATCAATTGGGCCGTCTCCGACGATTGATATTATATGTTTAGAATACCCTCAGATAATTAACATTTTAGACAACCCTCCGAACCATTTTCTGTGACTCTATCTCACGACCCTACTCCTATAGTCCTATGTGTTCTAGTTGCATATAATGGCAAAGCAATTCCAATACAGTCTAATTCACATGTAAATATATAAACGCATATATTTACAAACATTCAATTCACACGATCATGTCATGTAAATTCTCATTTCATACATCAAAATTAGCTCACTGGGCTAATGATCAAACACGAGTAATCTGACGAATTACTCGGACAAACACATATTTTCACAAAAAATTATTTTGTGATCGCCGAACAAGAAACTAAGCATCGCTCCTATCAAACAATAATTACCTGGCTTACTTAGTGAACCTTGCCACTCTACTTACTTCCGGCCTCAAACAAACTAAATACATGATTTATTGAACAATTTATCACCTATTTAACCCAAAACAGTCCGCAAAACCGATACGACTTCATCGTGGTCTCAAAATCCATCGGGTTCCAAGGCTCGAACATCAAACGGTCACGGCGCGCCTCAACCAACCTAAAACATTAACATCGCACTTAAACGGCACAAACCCAAGTAAGAGAAACCCCACCTCTCGTATTCGAGGAAACTCCTAAAATCTGCACCTGTAAGCCCTCTCCCCGCGTAGAGCAGCTTTTCCTTCTTGCCCCGAAGACTCCGCCACTATTTGACGCGTATTTCTAAAGAGAAGGAAGACTTCTCTCACTAAACCAATTATCATTTAATTTCACGGCCCCTTTTTCCTCCAATTCACGCTGCTCTTATTTTTGTTGGAGAAGTTAAGAGTCATGTACACTATTTTGTCATTTTGTACATAAATCAAATTCCAAATGATCATTATGTCCCTTATTTCCCGCCTTTGACATTCAGACTATCTCTAAGCAGATCCATTTTCATCGCTTCAATTACACCACTTACGGCACATGAGTACGTGCTATATGTGACTCACGCATCGAAACCGCTTTACCTAAGACCTCGAACCGCGATGCCTCGAAAAATGTGCCAACTCCGATAGTCTCGGAATTCGACGAAATTTTACGTGCTACCTAGATTTCGCGAGACGATTCCAACGGTGAAATCCATTTCGTCATCCGAGATCTATAGAATAAATTCTGGATTTTTAACCGAAATAACAATTTTGTAATCGAAATTATGATTTTGCCCTTTTTCCAGAAATTGGAATTTCTTGGGTCTTACACTTAAAGAAGGAATAAAACCCAAGTAGGGAGAAACCCATACCTCAAGGAGTTTGTCAAAACTTCTCAAATCCGGTTATCCACACGCACTTCTCCGAGTAGAGCAGCCTTACTCATTCCAAGACCGACTGGCTTGATCGCGCGATATTTTAGAGAGAAGCTCTCTCTCTCTCTAAAACCTTCAAAAAAATGGCTACTGCAAGTTTTTTCTGATTTTCACGTTTTTTGTTTCCTTTTTGAGGTTAGAGACGACACTATTCATTGTTTTGGCATTATTCTCATTTAAACAAATTCTAAAATGATCATTATGTCCTTCTTTCCCGCTTGACATTCTATGACTATCTTACTGGCCCATTTCACCGCTTCTCTACTCATACCACTCATGGCACATGAGTATGTTATATGTGATTTTCGTCAGATCGAAAATCGCTTTATCAAGACCAACCGATGCTCAAAACGTAAATTCGATCGTCTCAAATTCGATGTACCCCACTCAAATTACAATTTGTAATCGAAATTACGATTTTGCCCTTTCTTTCCAGAAATTGGAATTTCTGTCTTACAAGATGTGACTGCCGCATCAGTAAATCATTTTATTTAAACCCTAAACGCTGACATCAAAACGCGCTAACTCCGACTGTCTCGGAATTCCACGAAATTTTACGTGCTAGCTAGATTTCGCAAGATGATTCCAATGATTAAATTTGTTTCTTCATTCGAGATCTAGAGAATAAATTTTTGCATTTTTAACCGAACAATTTTGTAAACTAAATTTACTTGCTTTTGCCATTTTTCTAGAAATTGAATTTCTGTCTACACTGCGGAGGTAGGGATTTATCCTACCTGGGTTTTACACTTTATTTAAGTGTTTTATAATGTTTCGGTTGGAGTGAGGCCTTGAACGGCTGTTTGGTCGGTCCCAAAACTTGGGACCGAATTATTGAAATTTTTGGGAGCTATGGAGCAAGCCCGTAGTCAGCATGGGTCAAGCTGGGTTATTAATTATGAAATTTTTGAAACAATGATGTTGATGTAAGGGCTGCCGAGAATGGCTATGAAATTGCTCTAAAGTGAACCACATTGTGAAATTGGTGGAGTGCCCAAATAACGCTCGTGGATCGGTAGGGTTGTTTGGGTGTTTATTTCCATAAATTTGGTGAAATAAACTTGTGTCGATGGTAAGGAGGCTGGAAATGGCTTGAATCAGGTGTGAAATGTAATGAGGTTTGAACCGCGAACAAGAACCTGAGGGTGTCAATGTCTTATGAATAGTGTTCACAAAATTTTTTTGTGAAATAATGTGTTTTGGTCGAGTAATTCAACCGAATTGCTCTTGTTGATAATCAGCCCAAGTGAGCTAATTCGTGTAATGGATCGTGGAAAATTACATAACATGTTTGTGTGATTAAATTCATGTAAATGTATATCATGTTATATATATTCGTGATGTTATATGAATTGTATTGGAATTTCTAGCATCATATTCCATATGCGCCGGGGCACCCTGAACAATAGGAGTGAGTGCAAGAGGTGATTCTCGACAAAATGGTTTCGAGGGTCGACTAAAATAATAATTATCTCCGAGGGTAGTCCAGTATAAAAGCCTATCAATCAGCTCTGAGTCGGCCCACGCCGATATACATCTTGAGGCAGTCCATATAAAATATCAATCGCTGAGTCTACTAATCGACATTCCTTGCAGGGTAGTCCACCAACATAACATTCTGACTGCATTCCACTACTTATAATCTGGGAGGGTAGTCCACAACAATGTAACAAATATCTTTGTTAAAAATAATGTTTTATACGCGTTTAGGTATGAGGGAGCTCTATGAGGACTCTGGATATGATAATAAGATGTAGGACATTCGCTGTAATCAATGCGATTTACTTGAGTGTGTGCTTATTTTGTGCCACTGCATATGCACTTAGACGTATGAGAGTAACCCATTTAGTAGCGCATTCCACCATCGGCGATAGCTCACCCCTCACGAGGGAATTTCTTCGTGTACAGGAGCCGCTCAAGAAGATGATCCATGCAGAGGTCTATTAAGAAAGCCAACAGGGCTTTGATGCTTTTGGATATAACATGGGCTAGAGTCTGTGTTGATTTTAATATGTGTTGTATAAGAGTAATCAACTCAATATATGATATAACTGCAATGATTTTCGATGAGTATTATTTACGAGCCCAAGAGGCATTTTTATTCATGTATGCCTCATGATACGAGACGTATAAATTTTTCATGTTGATTTAAATAACTGATTACACCCCAAGCTCAAATGCCACAACTCTATGTCCCAAAACTCAACTCTGCATAAGAGTTCATGGCTCATGTCCGAGTATAGACTGGCAAGGGAGTATATATCTTCGACACAAGGTCATGATCATTCTATGGTAAGTATTATGTATTCTAAATTATTTATTTACTTTTTCGTTAATTTAATTTAATTTTCTAATTTTTATTATTTTCTTTTAAATTTAGGTTACTTTGTGTTATATATCAATATGAAAAGGGTAAGAAGATGAACATTTGTAACAACTACCGAATCCATGAAGATAATGTGTCGGAAGTAGCCGAATCTAATGGAGCTCTACCTCTTATTCCTATCCGATCCTCAATCCCATGTTCCTTCCCAAACCCAAATAATTCAATTCTTGATTCCAACCAAACAATCCACCCCTATTCCGACTCCAAACTCAACAATCTTACTTCACACTTACTCACGGAAGGCCATGCATGAAGATAAGGTGCTCGAGGTGAAGATAATCTATTATACTCTATCTCGCCTCATTCCATATTCCTATTCTACCTCTCAAACAATTTGATTTCACTTATCTTTAGATCCATTTTAGATTATATCCCCACATTTGATAAATCTTTTTTAAGCCCTATTTTTATGCCATCCCCTACTACTTTTTCAAATCCAAATACCAATTCACTGTTTTGAATGTAATTCTCAATATAAATGAGAGATTATAGTATATGAATATAATAGACTTTATAGCATATGTCACTACTTTGGTTCTTCTCAATGAAGTTTCTCAAATAAATTAAAATAGATCATTCTCAAAAAAGATAACAGCTGATTTATTTATTTTAAATAATTTTCCAAAATACGTATTATTTTATTTTCAGAAAAATCTCACTATAATAAAATATCAGAAAAAGAAGAATTAATTTTCTTAAATAAATATGAATATTCTTACATTTTTAGTATATTTTCTATATTTAAATATCATATGTATTTATTCTCAAAAAAAAAATCAAATGTATTTTATTTATAAACTATAACTATTATATTTGGGTCTCGATTATTACAGCACCAATCGAGGAAGATCCTGAGGCGGAGCCGTCCTAGTGCACCGGTCCCGCTCGTAGATCTTCTAGCGAGACAATGGACCATCTCCCGTCGGTGGTCGGGCCTTCGGCCAACTTTCGATACCCAGACCGTCCGCCCATCGGGGCAGCCCAATGCAACGGAATGTCCGCCGTCCTGAGTACCCGGGACGATCATCAATAGTAAATCGAGCCCAAATGGACCAAGGCTCCCCGGGAAGTCATGGAGTGGTAGAACCCCAAGCACCACCCAGATAGCAGAGGACCGCCGCGTGTCAACGATGCCAGGAGTAATACGCGACCGGGCCCCACGGAGTCCCCGAACCGGGTCAACTGCGCGCAAGACGTCAGAAATGACTCTCCATGAAAATTTCGCTGGAGCCCACGTTTCTAATCGGTCCCGACGAATAATGACCGATCCGAGGCAAAAGGAGCAAACGGAGCGACGAGCCTCCTTCCGCCTGCCAGGAAGGTGATGACCGGGAGGGTTCAGATGACGAGGACTCTGCCTCGATGTTCCAGTTCTCGGGAGTGGCCGCGTCTCTCTCGATGGCTCCAGTCCTTCGATCGCCTCTGAGGCACTGTAAATCTCGAGGTCCCATCCTCGTCTGGATACCTCCCGAACCTCGAGGCCTCGTGGATCGGATCGTGGATCGTAGCCGCCGCGGGGGCCCGCCTCCTCCCGCTTCCGAGGCACCACCCAGTTCGGCGACCCACCCCGTACGTACCTATGACCGAGTCGAGAGCGAGCACAGTGGGCAGGCGCACACGGCCGAGGGCAAGAGCGGCGTGGTGCGCACTCAGCCGGGACTAGGCTCTACTGGCTAGCAGGGGCCTGATAGACGGCACAGAAGCGGCGGCACGGCAGCGGGCCTCGAGGCACGGCTGGCCAAGGCTGGGGCAAAGGCAAGCAGCGCAAGGCTCGAGCGCACGGGACTAAGGCACGCACGCAGCGCCGGCCGTGACCGGGAGGCGCGTAGGTGCAACCAGTGGCTCATAGTACTAATGCAGGCCTTGTTGTGGAGGCTCAACTCCGTCGGGCAACCTGCGGCTATGGTGGCTCAGGAGACAGGCACTAGCGGAGCTTCCCCGTCGGGGTCTCAACCCATGAGGGGGAAGGTGGAAGAAAAGATGAAATGAAGTCGAGATCAGGTCCTCCCCTCCTTTATAGCCGCGAGGCAACCAAAAGCCTTCCGGTCAATTTCCTCGCTATAATAGCGAAATTCGCTTAAAACCTGACTCACCGCAAATTAAAAATAAAATTTGACTTGTAAATTAAGAACAAACAATCAAAATAATTATTATTTTTAACAAAACGAATAAAATTAATTTGTGCTACTAAAAAGGAAAGTCATAAACTGAAGTTACTAAAATAGAAAATCGACCAACTTAAAGGAAAACCAAAAACTTAAGCCGCACTGTTTCATTCGACACCAAACTACCAATTTTACTAACCCCAATAGCGCTCATACCATGTCGATCCTCTCGTTGATTTTCTCACTGCAATTTCGGTCGACCACCGCTCAGAAGGATGATCGATGACAACTCCCAAACAACTCCGCTTCCACCTCGCTAGCCAATTCGCAATTTACGCTGACTCGTTTCGCATTCCGACCACTTAATCGCGAGAGTTCATCGCTCTTCCTATCACCTTCCACCGCTCGCGCTTCGACTCGCGAAAAATGTCGAGCTCCGGTCATACCGCCAAACGTGGAGTTGCATGACCCATTTCAAGAATCGATGATCGGTGATCGCAAAGTGGCCAAAACGCCTTCCCGTGATAATCGGGCAATACGATCGGGCCCACTTCATATCGTCTCAAGATCAAGCACTAAAAAGTCTACTGGTAGTAGAATTTGTTCACTTACCAACACACCTCTACTATTCCCTTAAGAATCTTTCACCGATCGACTACTTCAATGATGAGTGATGTTACTGGCTTAAGCTCCCTAAACCTAACTTCTTATACACCGAGCATGGCGTGAGGTTCAGACTCGCCCCCAAATCTAGCAAAGGCTTTTGTCTATGGAAGTCCCCAATGCTGATCGAACCGCTGGAGATCCTCGATCCTCAGATTGACCGCGGTCTTCGCTCGATTATGGCAATCGACTTCGTCTTTGCCAGAAGGCTTTCTTTCGATGCTCAAATTCTTTCGACCGTGCATAGTCCTTTAAGAACTTCGCATAAGCTTGACCCGTTTAATCATGTCGAGCAAAGGATGTTCACCTTCACTCGCTCTTACACCTCCCAAATCTCAAATTGGCTCGGGGATTTTTCGCCCAATGCTCGGGGAAACGGAGGGGCATCGCTTTCTTCCACTGGATCTCTCACCTGATGATTCACCTCTCAAAGCTCATCTTCCTTTTTCTACATGTTTCCTCGCCGTGGTTGCGGGCACGGGTTGACTCATTTCTCTTCCACTCTCGAGTGATTATAGCTTCACTTCATCCATCCCCGACCGACGAACCTTACCTCACTTTAATCTCTTTGATTTGGTAATGCTCGGGAAGGAACCTTCCTCTCCCGTACTCCAAAGAAATTGTTGATCTGCGGATCAATCGTAGGTCGGTCAATTTTCTCGATTAAGATTGCTCAAGACCATCTATTCTTTGTTCATCAGGCTTTCTCATATATCAAATCCTTTGTTCCAATCTGTACATTGATCCCCTTGCTCTCCAATAAAATCGCCACCACCTCGCTTCAAATTCAAGATGGCTCGTTCAACAGAGAAGAGGATGGTGGTCAGGGTTGAGATGAGAACCAACCGTTGTTCGGGCACTGTGGGGCAGCAGGAGGATCGGGTTTCAGAGTAGGTTGGGTGATTTTTCCAATTGAATTGTGAGGTATTACCATATGTATTAATAGTTAATACACATTCAGAGATATTCGATATCAAATCCTTCACTGAAGGGGTCATTGGATAATGTTCTCCTTTGAAAGGGCAGTAAGGTTGGAAAGTGATGCCTGACAGTTCAGGCAGGATTTTCACCACGTCGCAGACCACGGAGCCTTTTCCTTCTAGCCCTCCACCTTCCTAGCTAGTGGTCGATATTCTTTGCCATTTCCATGTCCTCCTGAAGTGCATAATCTCTCCCCTCGTGGGTCAATTACTTCATTTTCTCCACTTCTGCTTGGCCTTATCCTAACCTTCGGTGTTTCACCACAATCTCAAAAGTCCATGGCTCTATCCGTGCCGTCGTAAAATCTCCTCCACACATAAGCCTAAAGTCGTCACATGGCCGGAGACATACCACCATGTATGGTTTACATAAGCATCCAAGTGTCGAAAAACCATGGCGTGACAAGCACTAATGGTCTCCAAGGACCCTCCTAGTGATTGCAGAACCCTCCCTATCATTGGGCGGCAAAGAAATGTGTGATTTGTCTCTTCAAATTATCAGTCTCAGGCAATCGAAGAACTTCTTTAAAAATCTCCGTCACAGCCAAATCCCACTCGATGGTTCCGGGTCTGAGTTGGGTTAAACTCGCCTCACCCCCGAGGGTCAAATGGAAATGCCTTCGCCTAAAAACTATGTCAATCGTGCATCTCCTTAAAGTTATGCATACTTCCTCAAAATCCCTTATATGAGTGTATGGGTTTTCATTTTCCATACCATGAAATGTGGGAAGTAGGGCACTGGTGGTGGTCTCACCGCCACATCCTCGAGAGGGAGGTATGATGCGTGAAGGGCACTAACTCTGGGAGGGTGTACTGTGGACTCTCATTGATCTATATGCCGCCGGATTCACCAAGGTACCCCAATACTTTGCTGCTCTTCGTGTAGGATCCATATTTTCACTGCGGTACACCGATTTCACAACTCGTCACCTGTGCATCACTTTCGTAATCTACCTAAAGTGTCTCTATCCCAATGGTGCATAAACACCTGTTACACAAAATTAGACACAACAAAGAACACAAACAAGCTTGCCAAAAAGGTCAGTGTTAGTTAAAACAAAAATCAACTGTAAAACTAAAAACAGTGTAGTAACTGCCAAGTAGTGAAAACCTGCAGTTACAGCAAATGGAATTCAAAAAAGGTTTAAAAGGTCACCTACACTTGTAATGTGGATTACAAGTCCACATTAACTCATCACATAGCTTCAAGACCACCCCCTAACGATGCCATCGATTCGTGCCACTAGCAGGTGAGCTGAATCAATATTTGTTTCCCTATGTTCCCTCCTACCGCCGTAGTCAAGCTACCGCAGTGATAATGATCAGGGCTCAACACGGATGGGTTTTCATCCCACTAACATTCAGATCGTTGTTTGAAAATGGCGACTTTTGTTTGATTTCTTGATTCGGTTAAAAACAAAGGGAGCGCTGGTTCAATCGGTTAACTATAATAGCTAGTCTGAAGGTGTATATAACCTTGAAGGCTCGGGTCACTAATTTTTGATAAACATGGAAGGAATAAGGTCCCGTTATTTCTCAGATTGTGTAAGGTAAATAACATATATTTAAACAAACCGATCTTTGTTTCTTACCTATAAAACCTAACCCTAGAACCACTCCCATTCGAGTCAAACCAAATACTAAGGCCAAAGTCCCATTCATGAAACCCTAACATTTTAACTTCATTTCACGGTCAGAATGCTATCTAGAAGAATATCACAGCATCTACCATTAAGAATGCACTCGAACCCTAAAGCATGGCAAGTATCGACCAAATAAAGACATTAAATGGCATTAAACCCTAGTTCGAAAGTACGGGACCATAAATGCGCACTGTGAACATTTAAAACAAGAGGACAAATCTACATGTTCCTAAACCAAGTCAGAACCCTTCTTTTTCATAAGAGGAGGCCTAGGCTAAGCATTCCTTGAGTCATTATCCCCTAAGGTGTATACCTGGTGAAATCGAGAAAATGATAGAAATTGGGGAGAGAAGGGAGAAAAAGTAAAACCTAAAATTAAAAGTCATGGAACCTATATAAAATGAAAATTTTCTGTATTACAGTTATAGGGGCTTATATACCAAACCCAAAGTGTGAAAAAATATAAAAATGCCTAAAATATGAAATTACATAAGGACAAATGGTAATATATCAAAATGCGGTTGCTTTGGGCATCAAGAATTCCAAAAACACAGTTGAGTAATTTTACATGCAGCACTCTCGCTAATCGCAAATCATTTAACAGTTTCACATAGCTTTAATTTCGCTATGATTACAATTATCAGGTAATCCCGGGCCGAATTCTCGCAATCATAGCAAAACTGGCGTGTTGTTTTGCTATCGCATCCTCCTTTCTTCAAATCCACTTCACATTCCTCTCATTTGTCGAATGATGAAAAACATTGTGAATCCTCGCATTCAAAGACATATCTTGACATCAAACTTGAACTAATTGGCTTATACGCAAAACCCGTAAAATTACCAAAACAAACTTGAAATGGAATCGCGGGTACCTAAGTGACCTGCACACATCAATTGGTTTAATTGATAAGATTAGCGCAAAAAAGCACCGAAACCCATCTTCAATAGGCCTGTGGCCAAGACTCGTGCTAATCACTTTCCCCAGCTTTTGACACTTACACTATCTCACGTCCATTTCCATCATTTCTTCTTCCATGCACCAGTGTGTAACATGAGTACATGTTATATATGACTTTATGTCGATTTTGTTTTTCTACCATACTGATACTGAAAACGTGTAAATTCGACTGCCTCTAATTCGACGAAATTCAACGTATAGCTAGATTTTTATGGTATTTCATTCCAATGGTGAAATCCGTTTCTTCATCTGAGATCCAGAGAATAAATTTTGGATTTTTAACCGAAATTACAATTTTGTAACCGAAATTACGATTTTGCCTTTTTTTTCCATAAATTGGAATTTCTCGGGCCTTACATTCTCCCCTCCTTAAAAGGAATTTCATCCCAAAATTCTGGACAATCAAAATGGGGCCACATGCATATGCAACGTGCACTATACCAAGCATGTAAATTCGACTAAACCACGTACCTTCATCCATAAACAAGAAGGGATAGGTGGCCCGCATCGCGGTCCTCTCGCTCCCAGGCCACTTCTCCACTTATAGTGCCGCCATAGCACCCTCACTAGCCTCACAATCTTACGTCGTAAAACCTGATCACGACTCCAAATTGCACACTGGTCCCTCCTCAAAGGTCCCATCAGTGTCAACCTCAATCGGTCCCCAATCCACCACATGAGCTAGATCTGGAGTATACTTCCGGAGCATGGAGACATGAAACACCCGTGGACACCGATGCCGGGTGGTAACGCCAACGGTACGTCATACCCATCCTCTCGAAAGCATCTCGAAAGGCCCACAAACCTCGGGCGATATTCTCCTCGCTTGTCGAACCCAACCACTCCTCTCTTAGGTATCACCTTTAAGAAGACATGATCCCCAACCTCGAACTCTAAGGGTTGATGTCGCACATCTGCATAGTTCTTCTGCCTGCTCTGAGCCATGAGAAGACGCTGTCGTATCAAGTTCACTTTCTCGGAGGTGTCTCTAATCAGATCAGGACCCGTGATGGAGTTCTCTTCCACCTCTAAATTCAACCTAACTAGCGACCACGGCCTCCCATAATGCGCCTCATATGGTGCCACTCGTATACTCGCCTGTTAATTGTTGTTGTAGGAGAATTCCACTAAGGGCAAGTGCTCTTCTACCCTTATGACCCAAGACGTATGCTCGCAGCGTATCCTTTAACACCTGTATATAATCCACACAACGTGTAACCCTACGCAACCTTTACTTTGTGTGTAAACGCTGACCTTCCCAAGGTCATAATCGCTGACAATCCAATAGACCGTCAACCTAGTTCATGTCACGTATAACATCCATATACCGAGCCCTTGCTGGCTCAACAACACCCAATGCAATTTCCAAAGGGGTATCTAAATCTCGAGTCACCCCTCGACTGCATCACCCAACCCTAAGCTCCACGGATAGCCTGACCGTGTGTTTTCATCTCGATTAACTTAACTCTTCGGCTTACATTTCGAGCCTCTTACATTCATACAGAAATTTAGGGATATCTCCTCGGGTCTCTTACACCCTAACTCCAGGATTCTCACCTTAAGGGATTAACGACCCCCTTTTTGCTTTGCCCAACACACTCTAATTACTCTTCATTTGTCGACCTAACTATGAGTCTTCATCGGACGAGTCCCAAAGACAAACTCAACCCACACTCACCAAGATGTGAATGATCGCACCATGCACCCACACCCGACTCGACGTGATGCCACTGCGTGCACATAAAAACGCACACGCCATATACCGTGACACCTAATCCCGGTGGGTCCACCATGAGCATAATCTCGGAGATCTCTCACTCATAATCCCGACCTATCAGGTAGGGAAGAACATCTATTCCTAGCTTCTTTAAAGGCCTTAACCTCTAAGCCTAAATCCAAGGTCGTGTCGGGTATGACAACCCGGCTAAGGTCCCAATTACTAACAACCCGATGGCTTTCAACTCATTCATGTCAAGCCTGACATCAACAACCAATATGTTTACCACCCTAAGGTCCACCATGCTTCACAGACAACTCGATCTATCCTCGACTTCGACTCTACACTCGCCCTTTCGTACTTATTCGCTAGGAGCGCTTTAGATAGCACCTTAAATTGAAACTGGTTCCTCTGAGGAATGAACCGTATACTCTCATGTTCTACAAATGAGAATCAAATTTGTCCCAAAGTCCCGGGATCCCTCACTGGGCAATCCCATCACACATGCTCAATCCCGGCCCTGGGGTCCAAACTCGTGCAGCGTGCCTCTACTTCTTCCCGAACTAGAAGAAGGCCGATCTTCCTCTTGCTACTAACACCCGTGATCCCGAGTGATCCGAGCACTTCAATCTCTCTCAGGTCGGCCATCCCAACCACTGAGTCCATGTCCCGTAGGCAATCCTACAATCCCGCCCGAATGGACAACTTCATCCATTCTCGAATCTCCTCAGGACACCCACCAATCCCAAGAAACCACGTGATCTTAAAGATTGACATTCGGGCCCTCCCCAACTCATTACAAATTCGACCTTCCGGGTCGACTGACACTCTTGATGCTAACACCACGTGTCCTAAAAATATCACCTCAGTAAGCCAAACTCGTACTTACTGAACTTAGCATACAGCTGATGGTCTCTTAACAACTCTAAAACAATCCTCAAGTGATACTCATGCTCCCACTCTGACTGGGAGTAGATCAAGATGTCATCCACGAAGACTACGACAACCGATTCAGATATGCCAATACTCCTACGATGAGGTCCATGAATGCTGTTAACGCATTCGTCAATCCAAAGGCATCATCGTAAACTCAAAGTGCCCATAACGCCCTGTAAACGCCGCCTTAGGGATATCATCTCCTAACCTCACCGATGATAACCAAAGCATGGTTCATCTTGAGTAGACTCGCCTCCTCTTAACTCGATCAACAAATCGCCAATCTCAGAATCTGCGTACCGATTCTTCATCGTGAACTCCCGTTCAATCGTTTGCATCAATGCACACCGGGCGGGCTGGTCCTTCTTCTTTTGCAAATAGAGTCGAGCGCCCCATGGTGAAGTAAAGGTCTAATGAACCTTGTCTAGTAGCCTCAGAATCGACTCCGAGTTCCGCAACTCAACCGGGTGTCATCCTGGCGCGAGTCATAGAGATTGGGTATGGCAATTGTATGTAACTCGACACCGGTCTACTACCCTTGTGGAGGTAGGTCCAAGTAGCCTATCCGAAAAACATCCACATAGCCTGCACACTACTCGAGGTAGATCTAAGTCCGGGCCCTCCGTCCTATGTGGTAAGGCTCGTACTAAACCACTAATCGCCCTCACACTGACTCAGAACCGTCTTCGGGGAAAATGTTGCGTTAACCTCCAATAACAACACTGAGGTCTTACCCCAAGGCGGTAGGCGATAACCTCATACGCCTCACAATCGATAACGACTTCGTAAGCTATCACCAATCCATCCCCAGATGACATCGAACTCGATATCTTCATGATCCCGTGATCCATCGTGAGTAGAGTCCCCGAGATCTCCAACTTGCAACCTCGACATATCATCCCTATCCTCACCCTAATCCCTAGGGGAGAACTCACATACAAAGGCTCCTCTAAGGTCTCTAGAGGTCCTTGCCCATTTCCACCGTATTTGGGCCTCACTCTCTAGCTGGAACACAACTAGTCTAATCCTAGTAGTGTTAAAGGTAATCTCCATAGCCTCTAACACCTTCTCGTTCTGTATGAGCCAATGGTCTGCCACCATCGAGTCTCCTCCCCTTGTGAATGTCGGAGGATGATGCGCCTTAAACCTCTAGAGGTTACTAAGACCTCCCAGACTACTCCGCTACGCTTAGCCTCAGGCGATATGTTGAAATTGTAACACCTACAAACAACAAAGGCCCGCTTATCGAATACCGGTGGTGTCGACCGCACCGTGGACGCCCTCTACCTCCTCGTCCTTAACTAGCCATCTACAAAGTTCAATGGCAAGTTAAATCTCAATACAATATTCTAAGGCATATAAACACAAATTTCGAGACACTATTCACATGACATAAATCAAGTACATCGTCCTTGCATTATAAGTAATGCAAGATAATCAATTATACGTTTAAAACATTTTAATCAACAAAAATTTCATTTTTTTGAAAATTTTATTTTTTCGAAAATTTTTGCCTCATTTTATTTGATTTGATTTTATTTTTATTTATTTTAAATTTTTTTTTCTAAATTTTTTTAATGAATGTTGTTTCGGAATCGTTCATGAACAAGATCCAAAATTGACTCAGATCAAGATCAGTCAAAACTCCGGGTCAAAACAGCTGAGTGCACACCCGCTGGCCTGCCAGCAGGCTCTAGGTGCGCATGTGCCGCGCCAGGCCCCGCAAGCCTAGCCCACGCGCCCCGCCCGCCGCACGCCTCGGCGCGGCCCGCTCGTGCGCCCCAGCCGCTAACGCCCGTCACAAGGCGCCCCGCCCGCTCGCTCTAGCGCCCACTCCGCACGCCCGCCGCCCAAGACCTCGCGCTTAGCGCCCGCCGCCAGGCCGCCCGCCTCGTCGCGCCGTGTCACGACATAGCCGTCGTCGCGACACAAGTCAGCTTTGCTTCGCTCCGCATAATACAATACACCCAGTGTATCGCAATGGGGCCCCTTAGCCAGCCCCGGTCATAATACAATGCAAAGCAGGTCGGTGATACCTCGCTAACCCGCACTTCAAAGTCATACACCCCACCCCCCTCTAGCGGCGGATGCGCCGACCACTCACGTAAACCCACCCGCTAATTCTAACGACTAGAAACTTCTATGAAGCCGGCCGTATTGTTTACTTAACCTCAGATAAAAATTTTTATTACTTTTTCTAATCCTCTAGGATTCGAAAATCTGGCAGTCAGAAACTCACAAAGATGACAAACATGATAGACAATTCCAAACTCAGATAACACAATTTACACATTTCCAAATATGGCAACCAGCAGCCCAACACATTCTCACAAGACTATACTATGTACATACATATGTTCATATATACAAATTCAAAGTATTTTCCTTACATGATATTATTAATTACAGCACTTGTACAAATGTCAGGAGAATCCTAATATGCTCAACCGTCCGGAGTGCCTATACCTGGAAAATAGTTTTTAAAACAGGAAAATAATGAGCTAAACGAGCTCAGTGAGTGTATGATTTATAAAATGTTTTGCTTTTCCGGAAAACATCTCAAAAACTGTAAAACTCTCTTTTACAATTATTTTTCAGAAGCCTTGCTTGCTTACTTTAAAGTTTCTAAAACTTTCTGATTTGCTTTTAAAAGTTTATAAAACTTTAATACCTCGCTTGCTTGCTTTGCTTTGCTTTGCTTTGCTTTTCAGCTTATAAAACTTTTCTCAATTCTCTTGCTTACTTGCTTTACCTTGCTTGCTTTAAAAGTTTATAAAAACTTTTAATACTTGCTTTAAAAATTTATAAAACATTTCTCAAATCTCTTGCTTTAAAAAGTTTCTCAAAACCTTTCACAAACCTCTTGCTTTAAAAGTTTCTCAAAACTTTTATAAACATAGGGCTTGGGCTCAACCGTTCTTTTTAAAATCACCACGGGAGCCTGAGCTCAACCGATCGTTTTGAAAAATAAACGGGAGCATGTGCTCAACTGTTTGCTTTAAATCTATACTAAGCCTGGCGATCGATGTGCACCAATGGTTGATTTTCAAACCTATAAACATACTTTTAAAACATCAACCACTGAGGCCTATACTCATTGGTTGCACTTGCTTAACACTTGAGCTCAGATCGACTCGTGCCGGTGGAAGGACCTGTGTCCTCATCACCTTTTCTGGTGAATATGGTGGAATTGATCTTGTGTCGCAATCACCACATGTCTCTTTTCTTTCTTTTCTTGGTCCGTTTTAGCTCCGAAGCAATTTATTTTGTCCCGATTTCAATTTCCTTTATCCTAATTGAATATTCTTTAAATATTTGTCATTTTTCATAATTTTTCAAAAACCTGCTGTGTTTCACTTATATCTGCCGCCAGAAACGTGAAAATATTCGACTGGGTCTCTATCTCAACTGAAATCTTTTCAGTCACTATATTTCGTGGAGAAGAACTTAACGGCGCAGACCAAGCCACATCCTAGATCTAAGAATTTTTTTGAGACTTCAGACTATTTTGGTAATTTATCATATTATTTTACTATTTAAACTTCCATTAATTATACTTTCACGCCTCCACTTTCTTTAATTGCAAAGTGCCACAATTTTGAAAACTTTATACCCTTATCCTTTACACATAATGGTGCACATATGCACCTTGCTGCTGGTATGTATCGGCACCTTCTCAGGACGGGGTGTTACAAATCCTCCCTCCTTTAGAACATTTTGTCCTCGAAATGAAAAAACTAAATTCCAAGGAAAGGAAAATACCTCAATCAGAAAATAATTGAGGATACTGACGGCGCATTTGAACCTCCTCGCCCTGGCAACCGCTTCCCCTCTCATGATTCCACAATACTTTAACCAAAGGAATCACTCATCTCTCAACACATGTTCTTATGATTCACAATCTCGCACGTGTGTTTCATGTCGCCTCCTTTAACTATATTGGTCAGCTTCTCTCAAGACATGAAGGATCCAATGTACTTCTAACATCACAATGGAATGTGTCATAACCCTACAACTCTAGAAAATTTCAACTTGTAAGATACCGGCCCCACCTTGCTCACAATCTCATGGTCCATATCTTGGACCCAGCCTGTCTGCTTCCCAAATCTCAAAACACCTTTCCAAGGGGGAAATTCCTTCTAAAAAGACCCGATCACCTATCTCGACTCCGTAAGTCTTCTACGACTACTGTCCGTGATAACTTTTCGTCTATCTCTTGCTATCTTTAAGTTATCACGAACAACTTTCACTTTCTATGAAGTGATCTCGCACTA